>JAYKKT010000047.1:7122500-7355000 GCA_036023115.1 Brasenia schreberi
GCGCAAATCGAACCAGAGACTTGCGCGGCAACATAGGCCGGAACATGCATCCAAGGGAAGTGTCGGAAGGAGGCGAACCCAAGCGTTACCACTGGGTTGAGGTGAGCACCAGATATGTGCCCGGTCGATAATATGATGATCATGACCGCTAGACCGGCCGAGACGGCATTGCCAATTAATGTCTCCGCACCATTGTACTTCTCATTCAAAATTGGCGCGGCGGTGGCGAAGAAGATGAGCAAGAAGGTCCCTACAAATTCCGCACCCAGCTGCATTCATCGATCTCAAATTAGAAAGAAACAATAAAACATTATCGTTCAACACACAATCTTTATTATGCTCATGCTCAACAAAAGTAAAGGAGGAGGACAAGAACAGCATGTTTAAGAGGTTGTAATATATATATATATATATATATATATATATATATATATATATATATATATATATATATATATATATATATATAACACCCATTATCAAGATATGAACTACTTTATTTATATCTAGGGCACCCCAAAGATATGAGAACCAATCTCTACATCAAACTCTAAGAAATGTGACTATCCACCTAACTGTTAGAAGACCTTTTTACTTTGCTAACCCAACAAAGGACTTTGAATTTGAAGATAGAAGAATTCAAGAATTAATCCATTGAGGCAACGAAAACATTGACTTGTTTGTAATGCGGGAAACTATATTTAGTTGCACTTCTAACTATATAAAAAAAACCTTGAGGTTAGGATCTTCGGTGACCCGAAGACTCTTTACTAGTGAACTTTTACTATGGTTCATAATACGTCAAGGACCTTCTCATGTGATAGAGAACACTCTTTTAGGTACTCAATAAGAGTCCCGCATTCTAAGTTGTAAGCATGTGGAGGGCCATCTACCTTTCTGCTATAAATACAATCACTTTGTTTTTATTCAAGTTTTCTTGCTATATCTCTTTCAACCCTCTCTTACAAACATCGTTTTAAGCTTGCACTAAACTGCTATGACATTGGTGAAGGTTTTATAGTTGAAACAACTAAATATCGATTACAAGTGTTGACTTCGCTGGGTGATTCCAATGTTCGGGACATATCTTTGGTAATGAGAGAATGTTGTGATTGGAAGTGGGCATGCGTATTGATAGGAAAAGGTAACTAACTCTTGTTGACGTTCTCTACATTTACATCGATGGCCGTTGATACTGAGATTGTTGGTGACCTTATTCGTCTTAGAAAAAAGAAGTCTAAAACCATATTATTGGTCGACCCTAATAAAGTGTCAATTATCTTGCTTGACATCGACATGTGGTTTACCAGGCTCAAGAAGTTGGTAGCCACTGTTGATGTTGTTATTGCTCGTGTTATAGAAGGCTTTGACTAATTAATGTGAGAGTTGAGTAATACAGCTCAAGGAGTTGAGTATTATATATATGCTTGCGAGTATACATGTGATGTTATGAGTTATCATTTGGTATACTTAGAACAGACCGATAACAATATTTTGACCCAACTATAGAAACGCAAAGAGAATGTTGTTTTCCACCCTCTCGAGAGACAGGTTTCAGAGCAATCTTAGATGGAGATGCTGGCTTGATTAGAGGGAGTTGAGCGAAGGTTAGCAAATGGGCATAGACACGGGAATGGCGGGGCAGTGGACGGAACCTAACACATCAAGATTAGAGAACTGAAGGTGTTCTCTGGTGGCCAACATGCACAGGTATTGGACTAACTTTCTTTACCAGATAGAGTTCTACCTTAAGACTAGACAACTTGAGGATGAAGAGTTGAAACTATCAATGGGATTCACATTTCTGAAAGGTGGAATTGCACGACAAGAGATGCTCAAGTAGGGTATTCTCACATTAACTCTTGGGATGATTTTAAGTGGGTGTTTAGAGACCACTTGCTCTCGTGAACTATTGAGATAACAATGAAAAAGAAACTTGATGGCTTCAAACAGACTAGTTCATTATATAGTGGGAGAATGAAAATCGATAGAAAAAATTAGATGATATCCTAATTGATTCTTCCATGCCGAAGGATAAAAAAAGAATAATGATCATTTCAAGAAGGATAAGGACAAGGGATCCTTTAAACAAAAGTGTTTGTATTGTAGTAGTCAACAATACTCCAGGGTGTGTAAGGCAAAGAAGAAGGAACTTGCACACACCACCAATGCCGTGTAAATGACAGATGATTCAAGAGATGAAGAGATTTGTATTGGCACGTTTAGAAGGATGAATGAACTTGAATTGGGATCAACATTGTGAGAGCCTGAGGACAAGTCTTTCATATACCTACTAATGACTCTCAATAGCATGAATACGAAAGGGATGGTCAACACTTACAATGCCTATAACTTTATAAGCCCTCACGAAGCTAAATGTCTAGGCCCAAAGACCATGGCAAAAAATAGCAATATCAAGATCGTGAATTTGGAGTCCAAACTCATCATGAGAAGGGAATTAAAGTGTTAATTCGAGTGAAAAGTTAGCAAGAGGAAACCAACTGAACAATTATGTCATTAGATGAGTATCGGGTGATACTAGGTATAGAGTTCCTAAGGATTAGCAATATGAAGGTATGTCCAACCTCAAACCTTGTGATCCTCTGCGATTGTGATCAACCATGTATTGTTCGTATGGTACCGTCAAATGATAGTCAAGTTTGCGAAGTATCAATGCTTCAACTAGAAGATAGATAGATGCAGGAGAATTCCATGATGATGGTAGCAAGTGAGTCGATGAGCAAAAGATGCCTCATGGTAGGGTATTTTTGAAGATTAACATCATATGTCTAAAGGAGGGAGGAGATGTTATGGCCACAACTCGTCAAGAGAATTATCTCACAGGTAGTGGTAGACTATCAAAACATGTGCACTAATGAACATTCTAATGAAAGGATTAGTATAGTTGTCGATGATGTGAGAGGATGGCTCAAACACTACTTGAAATGCTAAACAATGGAAAATCGAATATAAGTTGCATAGGAGCGATGGATCCATAGAGCAGTTAGAGGCACAACAAAAGATTGTTAAACAACACTTCAAGATGTTGTCAACTGCACACGACTTCAACATTGATCAATAGGAGCGACATAATATAATGCCCAATTGCTCCATGTGAAGGCAGAGATATGCAAGAATGAGTAGACATACTAGAAATAGTGTTATGGTCCGTTGTGAGGCAACACACTACGATGGTATAGAAGGATGACGGTCTTCTACCAGTCATCATGAAGGTAGGAGATCGGGCATTCTGATTGGAGTTCATCCATGACTAATTTTACATTGTTTTCATGCGAGCAAACCAAAGTCTTATAATACGGACATGGACAATGCATGCCACAAGAACTACGAACACCTATGTCTTGGAGGACATCAAGAGCTAAAAAAAACAAAACCATGTTGGGTAGAAAAGCGAATCACGTGCCAAGCTCCACTAGAGATGCAAGCGCATCACACATAAGCTTGTGGAGGCCATCAATCATTTAGGTAGAGGAGAATATAACCTAGAAACCCTCCACTAGTGAATTTTTACTATGGATGTGTAACTTGTCCCCTGCATGAGAACCTCCTAACCCTCATACTTAGTCAAGGGCCTTTACATGTGATGGAGAGAACTTTTTTCATAGGTATTCAATAAGTCTCCTATTTTGAGTTGTAAGCATGAAGTGAGTCATACACCTTTCTACTATCTATTCAATCACTTCTTTTATTCAAGTTTCTGCATTGCCTTCCTTTTGACCCTCCTAAGATTGACCGGAGTTGTTGAAAAGATAAATGAATTAAATGTAAAGATCAATTGAACCACATAGAGGTAAGATAGTGACGATAAGAATAGATCAACTTAGGAACTTTTGGATGATGATAGTGAGAATTGATCATTCACTGTTGGTTCCAACGTAAAGCCAGAGTCTCATGTAAAGTTCTCTCTAATGCTTGGTTCTTCAATGATTGCATTCTGAATTTTTTTTTTCAAACAAGGGTGCCATGCATCCGTGAGAATCGAACTCCCATTAGACTCAATGACAGGAAACTCCTTTCCGTTGAAGCTAGCCACTTGTGTAAACGTGGTTAAGAAAACCAATTTAAAAGATTTATGTTTGAAGTAAAAGGGCATAACAACCACGCATTTAGGCAACTCCTTGAGAATCCAACTCAGATGTACCCTCAACAGTTAGACGCGCCCTGCCATTAACCCAGGTCCCCGGGTCCGGTCATGGTTCTGGAACTGGAACCGCCGGTTCCAATTCCCGGTGGTTTTGAGGCCGGTTCAGTTCCAGTTTGAACTACCAGGTCTATTCCTAACTGGCCATCTCTAATTATAGATGACCCTAAATAGTTCCAAACTAAGAATTCAACTGAGCAACACACGAAAAATGTAGCCTTTGTGTGCGTAACCATTTGTCTACTTATGTACATTTATGTTAATGATTTTATGTATATGTGTGTGTATTGGTGCAACCTTAGACATGTATATACTTATGCCCTCTCTTTACTTTCTCGGACATGAGTAAAATAAGAGTATCCATCATATTTTTTAAATGCTCTTTAACTTTTCAATAATACTTGTACTCTCAAAAGTGAAAGGTGAGATGAGTATGAATGTGTTAGATATTGTCAGTCTACTTTTCATTCTCTCTCTTTATATATATATATATATATATATATATATATATATTCCTACAGGAGTATGAAAATTATAGGTGAGACAAGTTGCTTATAAGATTATTTAATAAAATATGAAGAAACCAAAAGATACACGAAAAATGAATAAAGGTATAATTTTACCCATATATAAGAACAAGGGCACATTAAGAATTGTTTAAAGAATACAATTATACTCATATATACCCATATATATAATGATTGAATGCAGGTTGAAATAAATATCGAGTGCAATAGATAACCAATGTAGATTCATGTTAGAAAAATCTATTATTGAGGTTGTTCACCTATTGAGATGTTTTATGGAATAATTTAGAATAAAAATGAAGAACCTTAACATGATATTTATTGATCTATAAAAAGACTACTATAAAGTGTCAAGAGATATTTTTTTTAGAGAACCTTGAAAAAAAGACATATATCATTAACACACATCAATCTCATAATAGACATATATGATAGTGAGTACACATGTGTTTGGACCTAGGAAAGAATGTCATATTTCTTTGAAGTTAATATTGGATTACATCAAAGATCAATTTTAAGTCCATATTTATTTATATTAGTTATGGACAAATTCATAAAATATTTTTAAAGATGAAGTACCTTGATGTATGTTATTTGAGAATGACATTGTGTTAGTAGATGAGTATAAAGAAAAAGTTGATAGGAAATTGAAACCGTTGAGAGAAACATTATAAAGTAAAGGCTTTTGGCTTAGTAGAACAAAGGCATAATATGTGGAGATATTATTCAAAGAATAAATATAAGTTGATTAAAATGAAGTGATGCATCGGTATTCTATATGATAAAAAGATATCATTAAAGTTAAAGATAGATATTCGATTAGACTCATTATATTTCAAGTATTGAGCACTTAATCATCAACATATACAAAAGATATTAGTAGTATAAATGAAGATATTGACATGGATGTGTAGTTACATAAGAAAATATCATATATGTAATGAGGTTATTAGAAACAAATTGAGAGTGATACTAAGAAAAAATTATTTAAAATGGGTTGGACAAGTGAAAAGACGACAAAAAAAACTCTAGTAACAAGGTGAGAGAAACTAGACGGTGAAATGTTAAAAGAAAAAGAAGATCACAAAAGTATTAGAAGGAAACAATGAAGAATGACCTTAAATTATATTAAGTTAATGTTATTATGGTACATAATTGGGCTATACAAAAACATAAAATCCATGTACTCCACCCATCTAATATGAAAAAAAAAAGCTTACTTATTGTTGTTATATACATGGTGAATGTTTTTGGAGGTAGTGAAGTAAAAGAATGTGGGTGGGGGTTAGGGTGGAGTGGGGTGCTCGTAGAGAACTATTTCTTCACGAAACAACAAAGCCAATTCCACTTGTCCCGAGCATTCCCAGATCTTTGAATGAAAAGATAATCCGTCTCTTAATTAGTTAATTTAATTTAAAGCAAGGTAATTTACATATCTTGAAAATCAATTATATTTTGTATAAAATAACCTAAAATATATAATTGTGAGATCTGACGACCAAAAACACAGTGGAACCAACGTGCTGGCACTCTGAAAGAAGAGCATATATAGACCCCCCAAACTCGAAAGGGCGCTCCAACACAATGGAAGGAGGTTCTCTTTCCTCTCTTTTTTTAAAATTAGAGGGAAAGAAGAAGATTATTAATATAATACCTTCAACGTATTACCCTCTCACCAGCAAATATCAAAATCATAGTCTTCTCTTCCCTTGCGAAAGAAAGGATCGCATTGTGAACATCGTTAACTCATCTAAATTTTGAGAGAGAGAGAGATCACCATCTGAATTATTTTATAATCAAGCTGGGTTAAACGGACAGTTACGACCTACCTGTGCGTCGCATTGACCTCATGACCTTCAATATAAAAGGTTTTGAGTCGGCATGCGAGCCAAGAGAACCGGGAGCCTTTGTCCTTGAATCATCTAAATGAAAGGGAGAAAGAAATCTATCCATCTTTCCGCTTAGGTTGAACAAACCATCTAACGTATTCTTATACACATACACATATATACCTATATAAATGAATAATAGGTTCTTTGGGAGCAGTGGCAAATTTACATTGAACCCAGGTGAGTGCGAAATTTTGGAAACCAACTTAAAGTTTAAAACTTATGGTGGAATCCATAGGCTATAATACATAGTTCACCCCCTCCAAAACTATTAAGAGCTATTCAACCCACTCCAAAAGAGTTTTTAAATCTGCTATTGCTTCAGAGTATATATTATGAGCAATCAGACATAAAGCTCCATAAGTATATATTTAGAGAAGATCATATCAATTCTAATATATTTAGGTACTAGTAAATTCAAACAAATATAAATAATTCATCTTTGATGATAAATGATTGAAATAAAAAAATTACTTAAATAAGTAAAGTGTAGTTGTAAAGCACCTACTTTTATATTTAAATTTTTATCATCCATGGTCAAAAGATTTGTTTTGATTTACTAACACCTAACTCATATATATATATATATATATATATATATATTATATATATATATATATAGAGATAGAGAGAGAGAGAGAGAGAGAGAGAGAGAGAGAGAGAGAGAAGGGCACACCTTCCTACCAAGAGAGACGGTGAGGCAGATGTGATTGGGAGTAAAAGCGCCCATGGTGAAGCACTTGCAGTGATGAGGCATGGACTTCTCGTCATACGATAGCGAGTCCACCCCGATGGACGAGAACAACGGTCCTCCAGGAATCCCTGGAGTCGCAGGAGCCGATGGCAACGGCGTCGCATTCTCCGGTTCCGGCAGTCTGTCCATCCCAGTGCAGTCTGAACTTCCACCCTCCTCCTCTCTTCGTTTTTGGGTTTTCAACAATGAAGTGGTGTATATACGTAGAGAATAGCTGGTTGAGATACCTCTCCTTTTTTAATTGTTTTGATAACTATACAAATTCTTTTGGTGTTTAGAGGAGGAATATGATCGGTTACATGATAGTTCTTATAAAGATTTTGATATAATAAAAAAATCATGTAAACGTCCTTGCTCTATATTTTCTTCCTTAAATACCGAAGGTAAAAGTGTTGTCAATACATCTTATACTTACCAAAAACACCTATGAGAAACAAGAAGGAAGACGAAGAAGAGAGAAAGAGAGAAGAGTTGGAAGGAGGATACACGCTTACTTCAATAACAGAGACAGAGCATTCTTTCAAACGAAAAGATCGTCGGAATGCCACCGTGGATTATGCAACAAAGGAAGATTCCAGACACCGGAGAGAAGAGGGTTGTGTATGAGGAAGGGAGATCAGTTTAGCCTGAATCCTTTATATTTATAATGAAGAATGAAGGGAGGAGGGTGGGGTCAGAAGTTGGGTCAATGACTCCTCAAAGGGGCAGGAGTTGGGTCACTTTGATGCACAGCTAAAACAAATGTTTAAAGATTTTCTATTAGTTTACGAAAAGTTGTAGTTCTGGGTTTTAAAAGATTATCATTTCCAGATATAACAAACTAGAAGCCATACGCAAGATAAATCATTCCTCCCGGTGAAGGTACACCTTAATTAAATATTTTCTTACTGGGGCTTGTAAGAGGTGTGTGTGCATGTATATACTTAGAACTGCAACTAAAACGAGGTCATTCGTTCGGTTACAATTCAGCTACCAACCAAAACCGGAGCTGGTTTTAACCACTATTTTTGCTTCCATTTTCTATGTTCTTTTGGAGATTTTTATCTTTTTATTTTATGAGTAAATCAAAATGATAGTGGTCAATTAGCCAGCAACTCATTAATTGGTAAAAAGTTTCTCGTTTCTTTCTCTCTCTCTCTCTCTCTCTCCCAGGCATTCACTCTAGGGTCGTGACTTTTTGGCAAGCTGGGGTTAGGCGTAGTCCTCCCACACACACTACCACCTTTGGCTATTTACTTTAGTGTTGTTCAAAGAACGTATCCAAACTCGTCGCGTAGTTCTTTTCTTCTCTTGTTTGGTTTGGTTCAACTTGTAAAAGGAAAAAAAAGAGAGAAGGTTGTTGTTGGAAGCAAACCAAATCGAAGAATGGCATAGCATCAATGTTTAAGATTATATACAGAAATTTCACTGAAAATGGCATGAACATCGATATCAATGCTTGCTATTTATTTGACATCATAATTGAAGTATAAATGCTAGAAATAAAACTGTGTTATACAACGCATTAGGACGTTCCATTGAATAACTTGTTCTGTAATAGAGTAAATTTATTTGTCATGTGATTTTTTTATTGTTTAAGATGATAAAATATGGAGAAATCGTTTACATGTTTTGGATATTTAGAAAAACGACCAATGAAAGCTTTAACAAGAAAGTACGTGAAATTAGATCATGAAAATATTAAGAGGAAGATGACGTAATTGTTGGAAGGAAATACAACAACAATAACCAAGCCTTTTTCCATACTAGATGGGATCAACAACATGGGTTTTTTTGTTTCTAGAGAGCCCTATCATGTGCCATGCTAGCAGTTAACTCAATATAAATTAGATTATTCTTTATTGTTTCTTTTCAACACATTTGTGGTCGTCCTCTTCCTCTTTAACATTTTCACAATCTAGTTTTCATATCTTCTTACGGTAGCATCCTTAGGTCATCTTTCTATATGTTCAAACCATCTTAAACAAGTTTTTTTCATTTTATTCTCTATTGGTGTTACTCCTAATTTGTTTCTAATAACCTCATTATGTATACGGTCTTTCCTTGTGTGATCACTCATCCATCTCTACATCTTTATTTCTGCTAAAAATATCTTTTGCACATGTTGATAATTAACTCCCCAACACTAAGAACTATAAAACATAGCATGCCTAATTGATGCTCTATAATATTTACCTTTCAACCTCAATAGTATCTTCTTGTCAAATAGAATATGCGATGCGGCATTAATTTTATGCGTAACATTTCTATCAAATTTTCTATTACTTTAAAAATTTACCTTAAGTATTTGAAACTTTCTATCAATTTCTCTCCATAGTTTCAATTTTCTTAGACTCATCCACTAATACAATGTCATCTGCAAAAAATGTTGGAAGGAAATAATAAAAAATATTCTAGCTTAAGTTCAGGTACTTGTTAGCATATGGGGCCAACTTGATTTGTATTAGTTATAGATTCACCCTCATAAATTCTCACAGATTCTTAGACAAATTATGAATGACGATGAGTGCTCCCTAAGTGATCATAAAACGGGAAAGCGAGAGAGCGACCCAAGTCCCAAGGGATACCTAATGCCCTAAACCCGCAAGTTGTGGCCAGTGACCTAAACCACAAGGGATACCTAATGGCCATGCAAACACTAGTCTCACGGTAGCCCTTTCCTTCAGAGAGGGAGAGCTCCCTCTTCATCTTGCCTACCGCTCCCCTCTCTCCGTAGGTCGTGGCCCTAAAGTCAGGTCTGATAACACGCTGTGTTTTGTTATGTTTGCAAATTCCAACTAAGAGAGAGAATAATCTATGCACACTCATTCATGCTTAAATTCACTTAAATATTTTGATATGATCAAAAGTTAGGATTTGAATTTAAAAACATTTAATACAGATAGTACAAACACAAAAATTATAACAATACTTTTTATTTTTAAAATATAAATCAAATGTTTAAGTGGATTTGAGCATGAATGATTGTGCTTGTGTGCATGTGTACATGAAACTAACTTTTAAAAGTACACATCGGAAGAGAGTTGAAACTTCAAATTTCATGATAGCCTTTTATATCCTTTGATTTTTAAAACATCATAAAAGACTTATCGTTTTGCCGATGTGTGTGCATGTGTCCATGCATGCGTGTGTATAAAAGGTTAAAGTACATCAATTTATTAGTAGTTTAGGGTCCGTCATTGAAAGATAGGGTTTCTTCCAATTAAAGTAATAACAATAAATGGATCAGCAATAATGTGCGGTCGAAAGAAAAATCCACTCTTCCAAACTGATTCAAACACTATAAAAGCTGCCTACCAAATAATTCTATTGGTTTATTCACATTCTTTCGTTTTCCCTCAACTAGAGGCACATAATTCTTATTTTCTTTAGTTTTTTTATATTTTAAAAAATTGAACCACATGATCAATAGTGACCCAATTTTTTTTTAAGATGAGCCATACTTAGTTAAAATGGAGAGGAGCATAAAGTATTCTTTGTGATAAGAAGATACCATTAAAGTTAAAAGGTAGATATTATAAAGCAGCAATTAGAACTTTCATGTTTTATAATTGTGAGTGTTGGGCAGTTAATCATGACAAAAATGAAGATATTGAGATGGATGAATGGTAATAGAAGAAAAGACCGTATACATAATGAGGTTATTATAAATAAATTATGTGTGGCACCAATAGAGGATAAAATGAGAGAATATTGTTTAAGGTGGTTTGAACATATAGAAAGAAGATCAAAAGAAGAACATTTAAGAAGGTATGAAAAACTAGATTTTGAAAGTATTAAAAGAGGTAGAGGACGACTACAAAAGTATTGAAAAGAAACAATAAAGAATGATCTAGCTTATTGTGAGTTAACTACTAGCATGACACATGATAGAGCTACGTGGAAGCAAAGAATCCATGTAGCCGACCCCGTCTAGTATATGGAAAAGGCTTAGTTGTTGTTGTTGATGAGCCGTACTTGTATTTTACGCTTATATTTTACAAATTTAGGAATTTTTCAGATTCCAGGTGCCTTACCCTAAAGTGAATCCACAACTGCACCCAATACTCATAAGTTGGACACAAGGGTAAGGCTACGAAGGAACCAAACACGGATTGTTCATGGCTTGTTAGTCAACTCGATATCTTCTTCATGGTTTGTTAGTTTGTTTAAGCCGACCTTAGCACAAAGGCCACTATCCGAACTAACGGAGGTGAAAACGAACACTATTTAAGGTTAAAAGACAACTTTTAACATGTAATTTTTCACCAGAAAATTTGACACAGCAGTTCAAACTCAACAATGTTTTTACCTTCTATATATTGTTCTTGAAGAATCGAAAGATTTGACTATTTAATTACATTATGGGTTTCTAACATACACATGCATGCACACACATATACATACACGCACATATATATATATATATATGTAGGCGTATGTGTCTATGTATATAATGGAGCCAAACCACAAGCAGCTCCTTTTTTTCTGCCATCCCGAATCAGACAATGGAGCTGTTCTTGTACTGCATTTCCCCAGCTTGGTAGGGTTTCTCTGGCTATTAGAGTGGAAGTGGGCGGTGGCGGAGGTGGGGAGTGGACATAAAGTTGATGAGTCGAATCTTTACTGAATAAATAAAATGGTCAAGAACAGTAATGATCAATCTTGCTTCCTCCTTTTTTTTTATAATTTCTTCTTGGTTTTCATGATCATCATAGTTTCTAAGTAGCTGGCTAAGAACAACAAGATATTCATGATTTTAAGTGACTACCTTTTCACTGCCCCTCTCTCTCTCTCTCTTAGACACACAAACACCTAAAAGACCAGATGAATCATCCACTGTGCGAGGCAGGGGTGTTTCACTACAAGTTGAAACCTAAAGGAAACAATGCCATACCATTTTTTAGATTCAAGTATTGAAAATTTTAAAATATTTTTAAAATTTAATCCTTCTAGCTTTCGAGATGCACAATTTGTAGTTAAACTTTTATAAGTTCTTCAAACATTTCTTTTTCAATTGATAATATAGCTAAGCCATTCAATCTTTCTTGAGACATTCTTAATCTCAAATAAAATTTTATTAATTTTAATATTGAAAACATCTTTCAGCTGAAGCAACATTTAATGGAATAGTTAGCATAACTTTAAATATTTGGGGCCTACATTAAAAACGAGTTTGCTACACTAATGAGGCCAGCAATCACCTTTGAGACACCAAATTAAGCGTCTCCATATTTCTCTCTCTCCAACATGTATGTATATATGTATATATGTATATATATATATATGTATGCATGTATGTATGTATGTATATATATGTATGTATGTATGTATGTATATATATATGTATTTATGTATATATATATATATATGTATGTATGTATGTATGTATGTATATATATGTATGTATGTATGTATGTATATATATGTATGTATGTATGTATGTATGTATATATATATATATATATATATATATATATATATATATATATATATATATGTATGTATGTATATAGTGGTATATGCTCAATCTTGTCGATGCTTAAATCCATTCAAACATTCTACTATTTGGTCCACAACAATGAAGATTTAAATTTAAAAAGTAAAATTTACTGCATATAAAAATATAATAATATATTTTACTTTTTAAATTAAAATATTCATTATTGATCATGTGACGGTAAAAGATGTTTGAGTAGATTTGAATAAGTATTGAACATATATCACTCTCTATATATATACATATATGTGTGTATATATCTGTGTGTGTGCTTACACTTTTAGGAACTGACATTGCAGGTTTTGTATTCTTAGTATCTAAGCTCGGGTATGCATTTAGACTGGTGAATTTAGGTGGGGTTACATTTTTGACAGAGTGATATCGACATAGCAAGATGAATGATCAAATCAACAAATTTTCTGCATCCTGGACAACTTAGTTTTATTACTTCAACTAAAACTGCTGAAGCATAGAAATCAGGTGGAGTAAACCACTATTTTTACCAAGTATGTCATTCAAATCATATATGTAGGCCCAGATTTACGTAAAACAGATTCCAATTCAAGGAAAAAGTGAATCTATGTGCCAATTTGGTCATCTTTTTATGTTTTTTTGTAGATAGGAACAAATTCGAGATAAGGTTAGATGACCCAATAGACAAGAAATCTATTTTTATTTTGTTCGGACCCACAAATTATCTTAACTATTATACAACAGGCCATGGCCAACGCCTGACCCGTTCAGATCCTTTTTTATGCTTTTCAAAGATCTCTCTCTCTCTCTCCACAGGATAAGACATGACATGGAGCCCCTCCCCACACAAAGTTCGGGTTTCATTTGGGTTGACCTGTTTTTGACACAGAACAATGACACGATGCAAACGAAGACCTGAACATGAAATTGCTTATAGTATCACACCCAAAAAGAGAACTTCCTACAGAAATAACCCGAAAAGTCCGTTGATATGTCCATCCGAAATAACAAAAGGAATCCCAAGTTCTCCGCATGACATGAAAATGAGATGACGCGACACATTTATGCATAATCAGAACACGAAATTGTATCTCCCTGTCCAAAGAATTGTTAAAAGGAAATTGCCCACATTTATAAAACAGGTCGGACCCAGGGGCCTGCCCCGCATCAAACTTTGCACCACAATCAGATTCTTCTGTGGCTGATATAACGCTTTTGTTTTGGAGTGTTTTATGATCCAATATCGGTTCCTTTTCTATCTTAACCCGACCCTGCAGATATCCATTGGCGATGCAGCATCCCACGTGGTTTCCCCGCCTCTTTATTGAATCCATACTTGCCACACACTGATCCATATTAGTAGACACGATCCGTTTTCTTTCGGACACGAACTTTTCCCCTACTACACTGTCAAAGTACGACTCACCGTCTGCCTCCCACCCTATCCCTCTGTTGCAGATCTGGATCTCCCCCGCGATCCCACTCCAGTGAGGATCCAATTTCTGAAGGGCATCTGCAACACACTCGCCTGTACATATGGGCTTACACGGCCGGCAGTAGGACCCGTCAAGCGGTGTTGAGCTGTTGATCGACGCTACGATCGTGTTGTGCCAGCCCGCTGGATAGTGAAATGTGTGAATTATACAAAAGGGGACCTGGACCAGCTTGAAAGGAACCTTTTGGATCTTAAGCTGGAGCTGGAGCTGGAAAGCTGACTCGGAGTTCTGTCAATTGTACCTGTCCTTATAAACCCAAGGAATTGCACTAAACCTGGCGAGTGCGGCACAGGATATGGGCAGGTCCCCGGCTCCGAACCTGCCATTGAGGCCCGCGAACTGGCAACCCCAGGGTATCACATACTTTCCCGGTACGAAAATGTTGGGTGTGAAAGGAGCGGACCAGTACCCATCGGCCCGGGTCAAAATTATCCAGTCATAGCGGATCCCTTTCTTGGTCTGGCAACCCCAAGGTATCACATGCTCTTCTGTGCTTGGATGTGTCTGTGAATTTGCTGGTATGATAAAACGTAAAAGAAAGCTTGGGCATGTATTTCCTATTATCATGATCGTAGAATCCATTCCTTATGATTTTGCGACGTGGTTAGCTGCCCCTCCCCACTTCTCTTCAATGATCATGATCTGCTCTCCATCTTTTTGGTACCCCAATCCGGTCGGATATTCTCCCCTCCATCCAGGTCGGGATTTTATAGGTATGGTCAAAATTGCGATTCTTAGTTGGCAATATTCCTTTGTGTTCTGTGTCTTGTTTATGTCGAGAACATCTCAACTCAACTCTCTTTCTCATATATATATATATATATATATATATATATATATATATATATATATATATATATATATATAAAGGAAACTAGGAGTAGCACACTCTACTCTCTACTCTACTAGATGATTTGTGTCATTGTGCAATCGTACAGATATATATAGATTGAGCAGCTCATCAACATCGACACACAGATCGATGTCATTTAATACATATGCGATGGGAGATGAGTGCATAAATCACTGCCGTCAGATAACAATGGTGATAACATAAGAGGTTGTATCTTCTAGTGACTCCTCTCTCTATGTATATACCCCACTTATTGACGAAAAGAGATCTTAAATTTATAACCACTCACTAAGGTTTCAGCATCCCTATTGCCAGTCGTGGATCTACATTGAGTCCAAAGAGCATCTATCTCACTGGAAATTCTAAAATTGAAAAAGAAATATGTAGTTTACATTTGATAGTGTGAGCTTAAAATAATACTTCACCCAAGTTTACCCTAAACTTCTCAGTAGTTTATTTGCCCTAGCGAGGAATTTCTAGATCCGCCAATGCCTATTGCTGACAATTCGAATACATAATGAAACCCGACACAGCTATAAGGTTCGAAGTCGTAAATCAAAAGTGACACGAGGAAAAGTAAGGTCGCGTCCAGGTTGCTCTGTTCTTTTTTGAACCATGAAATCAGCCGACCATGTCCCCCTCCACCACCACCACAATTTTAATCAAAACTAAGTTTTTTTATACTACATTGGCTGATCAATACCAAATTCTTGCATAGTTCTTTTAGGAGAGGTACAGTACTGGAAGGACTCTCTAGGAGGGTTCCCTAAACCTGTACAGCCCTGCAAGACGAATATTAGTTTTTGGCTGCTTCTTTCTGATGAGGAAAACTACAGTTGGACAGAACCCACCATTGAATCGTCATGAGTAAAACTTTGCACGGTTTCATCTAACTCTCTCTCTCTCTCTCTCTCTCTCTCTATATATATATATATATAAGGTTTAGCTTGCAATAAACAGATTTAAAGACAAATCGTATTTATTTTTAGAAAAATAAATTCCTTTTCTGGAGAACCATATTAAACTGGTGACAGTTAAAGTTTAACCTATACAAATTTTGCATTGGATCTTTTACAAAACTAAATTCCTGCAGCTGTAAACAAGATATATCACAATGCACAGTGGTGTATCTGTGATCTAGATTAGAACGGGGTGAGGCGAAGAAGGTCCAGCAGAAAGTTATTCATAGTCGATGGTTTAAACCGTGGCTCAGTTCCTGGGCTCGCCACATCTTCACCTTACTTTAAGAGAAGAAAGTAGGTTCCGTATACAAAACCTTTTACATGAGACCCACAAGATGATCCATTTAACGGTGAACTCATGTGCTCCTGAACTCGAACCTACTACTCAAGGCTGGTCAAGCTGTTAAAACTCCAACTTACAACAAAGCCATGACATGGAACCACAAGTTTTAGTTGGGTGCTTAACAATGGGTCTAGATGCATCCGTGGGTTCCAGGATCTTTTTTTTAAGGGATTTAAATTGAAGGCCTCAAATAAGTCACATAGGTAGAGGCATGGAAAATTAATAATAAAATATAATCTTATTTTTTAGAGTCTGACTGTTAATATGACATGATCGTGCAAAATGGCAAGTAGTCAACCCCGTTTGCTGCCTGAAAAGCCTCGACTTTGGTGCTCTCTCTCTCTCTCTCTCTATATATATATATATGTATATGTATATGTATGTATGTATGTATATGTATGTATGTATATATATGTATGTATATATATATGCATGTATATGTATATATATGTATGTATATGTATGTATAGAGAGATAGACCGGCGCAATTTGAATTGAAGATCGACCAATTTTATTTGAATCATAGAGATAATGAACTTTGAGACCCATCTTTACAGTTTATTAAAGAGGGTGCATTTCGCACAATATGTGGGACAAGTCTCCACAAATCACTTGAAATAACCTCTGCACAATGGCCGACCCAAGTCAGATTCGAGTGTCCCTAAAGTGGGTCTATCACCCCTCACAGGTGTTGCGGGTGTGTGAGCAAGAGACAGAATTAGACTAAAAAAAGGGGAACAAAAAGAGTTGGCTTACAAGATGAGAGAGATAGAGAGAATTAGTAGGACAATCTGAAGACGTAGTGGTATGTGTTCAATCTCTAGTGTTACCACATTTCACTCTTTTACTTTCAAAAATCATCCTCCACTAATCAAAACTATTGTTACCATCAAAACTACCTAAAATCTACAAGACCACCTACTAATACAAATATTTAGGTTGTTTAGATGGTTTTGGTGTGGAGATAATGGTTTTGATACTTGAAAAATGATTGGCTAATCAAAGGTGATGAAAAGCTAGCAGCCAGGAGGTAAAGCGATGGATTCATGTAAAATGAAAAATTGAGCACTCCACTCAATTATATATATATATATATATATATATATATATATATATATATATATATATACAATATCATCCATGAATAACATACACTGAAGGACTTTATCTTAAATATGTTTTGCTAGCTCATCAATGACCAATACAAATAAATATGGACTTAAAATTGATCATTGATGGAATACAAAATTAACCTTGAAAAAAATTGTCATTGTTTCATGGGTCCATGTGAGTACATACATGTATCTTATAAGATTGATAGATATATGTTAAAAGGATACCTCTCTTTTCCAAAGTTCTCCAAAGAATATATATTAACCAGTGTTGTTCGACGTGTATAGTATCATATACCCTCGTGGTCTACGATTAAATATTCGATCCCTATCATTTTTAATATTAAAAATTGAAAAAAAAATTTAAAAAGACAAAAATTCAAAAAAAATCAAGCAAATTGAAAATAATTCATATCATGCATAAGTTGAGTACATATTCATCAATCACCATCCAATTTTTAATGTATAAAGCATTTAAGTAGTACATCTTTAGCAAAATTATAACTTTCATAATTGAAAAGAGAATTACATTTACATATTATAATCATGATCAACTAAATAATTTTCTCTTTCTTGTTCAAGATCATCACCACCTTTAGCTTAAAAATCAAAATCACCATCCCTTTGATGTTGTCGTGCTCCTTCCAAATTAATCCATTGAATGTCTTCTTCAGTTAGGAGTGTATTTGTTTCACTATCTTTCATAATTCACTCCTCTAAGATATCAAAATTGTTCACTTATTGAATCAAATTGGTTCTCCTCCCTATTTAACTTTGTTAATTGCCATCAAAGAAAGATAAGTGAATAATATTAACAATTAAATAAAATAAAACATTGAATTGAATACTTAATTAGTAACTAATCCTTTATTACCTTTATAAGAGCCACATATTGCAACGGATGAAAACTAGATCATTGAGTCGCTTATGTTCTAACATGTTGTGCTTTTTTGTATCGATGTATTCAAAGACAGTCTAATTCCTTTCACAACCTATTGCACTATAGGTTTACCTCAAAACTCTTACTACAAAATCTCTAAGGTTTGGGCAATCACTTCCAAACTTATTCCATCAAACATTTGATAGAAAAAAATAAACATAAAAGACTTAATCCACAATAAATATAAGAAACTTAAATATTAAGATAAACAGTTTACATAGTCGCA
Organism: Brasenia schreberi; assembly: GCA_036023115.1. Classification (NCBI taxonomy): domain Eukaryota; kingdom Viridiplantae; phylum Streptophyta; class Magnoliopsida; order Nymphaeales; family Cabombaceae; genus Brasenia; species Brasenia schreberi. The sequence continues at coordinate 7,141,217 of JAYKKT010000047.1, forward strand.
TATTAGTGCGGTTGCAAATAGCTATAGGCAAGCCCATCAAATGAAGAGCATTATCGTAGATCTCTATCTCTCGATGTATAACATCTGCTCTACTCTCATCATGGACTAATCTGTCTATACAATCAATGATACCTTGGTTTGTCTCACCGTCCCTTTTAAAGCTTGCAGAATACCTCAATGTTGGGTTTAGGTAATAAGTTATTGCATGAATAGGTTGATGCAATTGTTTGTTCCATCTGTTATCTATAATGTTCCACAGACACATAATCTCACTTTCTTCTATTGAAATTGTTTCTAATGGCTTCTTTTGCCCTATCCATGACTTCATGAAGATAGCCAATAGATGGTTTCTCTTCCCTATTAGTCAATCTCAAATTACTAAAGGACATGTAATCCTTAATAGTCTAACATAAGAGTTAGAAAATGTACGCCTAAAGACTATGTCTGAAATCTCATTCAACTTTCCGTCTCTTCTATTTTAAGGAAATTCTGTAAATTGTTGCCACTTAAATGAAGAGAATATTATCTTCAAGGTTTGTTTTTGTTTCACAATGCTTTGTATAGATAAGAAATTCGTTACAAACCGAGTTATAATTGTATGAAAGAGCTCTGCACCATCTATATACCTCATCATCATAAATAATACAAAAGCATGGTTGTAGATAAATTTGGTGATATCTTAGCAACACTCAGTTGCTTATCTCATCCATCTCACCAATATCCTCAAGAATGAGATCTAAACAATGGGTTACACATAGTGTCCAATAGAAAGTACCATAAGTATCTACAATGGGTTGCACATGGATTGAATGAGACTCCAGAGACAATCTTTAGGTGTATATTTTCTAACTCCTATGTTAGAATATTGAGAATTACATGTCATTTAGTGAAAGTTTTGGGATTGACTGATAGCGAAGAGAAATCATCTATGAGTTATCTTTATAAAGCCATGGATAGGGCAAAAGAAGTCATTAGAAACAATTTCAATAGAAGAAAGTGAGATTATGTGCCCGTGTGGAACATCACCTTATTCATGCAACAACTTATTACCTAAACTCACCATTCAGGTATTCTGCAAGCTTTAAAAGGGACGGTGAGACAAACCGATGTATCATTGATTGTCTAGATAGATTAGTCCCTGATGAGAGTAGAGCAAATGCTATACATCGAGAGATCAAGATCTATGATAATGCTCTTCACTTAATGGGCTTGCTTATAGCCATTCGCAACCACACTAATATGCAGTCATGTAAATTATTTATCTTAATATTTAAGTTTCTTAAATCTTATATTTATTGTGAATTAAGTCTCTTATGTTTGTATTTTTCTATTAGATGTTTGGTGGAATAGGTTTGGAAGTGATTGCCCAAACCTTAGAGATTTTAAGGTAAGAGTTATGAGTCAAACCTATAGTGCAACGAGTTGTGAAAGGAATTGGAGTGTCTTTGAACATGACTTATTTTTCATCCGTTGTAACATGCGGCTCCGACACAGGTAATCTTTTATGAGTTACTACTTAAATATTCAATTCAATATTTTATTTTATAGATTAAATTGTTAATATTATTTACTAATTATTTTTCTTTCTTTCTTTGAAGCAACTAAAAAAGTTAAATGAGAAAGAAAACCAATTTAATCCAATAAGTTTGGATAATTTTGATATATTAGAGGAGTGTATTATGAAAGATAATGAAGCAAATGCACTCCTAACCGAAGAAGACATTCCATAAATTAATTTGGAAGGAGTACAAAAACAATATCATCAAGGGATGACGATTTTGATTTTGAAGAAGGTGGTGAGGATCTTGAGCAAGGAGAAGATGAAGATTATTTACGATGATCCTGATTACAATGTGTAAATGTATTTTTTTTCAGTTATTAAAGTTGTATTTTTTCTAAGGATGTCATGTACTGCTTCAAAATATATAATTCCTTTTTCAATTATTGAATATTGAATGATGAATATGTACTAAAATTTTGCATTATATGAATTCTTTGCAATTATCATATTTTTTTCTTGTTTTTTCTGATTTTTTTGAAATTTTATCAATTTTTAGCTTTAAATTACGATACGAAATGATACGATACGTATCGTATCGTGAACCAAAACGATACATAATATGATATGCATCGAACAATACTGGTCATGAATGTCTTCATATTCTAATGCCTCTTTATCGAGATGTCCATTTAGATCTTCTCTTACACAAATTATCTTCCATTATAAAATATTTTGAATTAATTTATCCAACTCATCTCAAAATGCTTTATTTATGCTTATCTTCTAGTCCTACTTAAGGTATATAAACACAAATTATATTCAAAACCTCTACTCCTACTAATTTCATCATCATCATGTTGTTTCATGTCTATTATATTATCCTTTAAATCTTTATTTATAATAATATCAACTTCATTTTGAGCCTTTTTTCTTTTTTAAGCACCATAATGTAAAATTTGTATTCTCAATCTCCTTTGCTCTCTCCAACCCACTTTGTCTCTTATAAAAATAGAACGTGAATCTTTCTCCTAATCATAGTATCTACTATCTTCATTAGTTTGCTAGTTAATGTTTCAGAATTCTAAGTACTGAATCTTATTATCTAGGAATAGCTTCTTTAACCCCGCATTCGTTCGTGCTAAGTTGTGGAGACCCTCTTTGTAATTTATTTTCTGCATTCGAGAGGCAATGTAGTGAGACTAACTTCTCTACCTACACTTGTCCATGATACAAGAACCCTCTCTACATCAATGATACGAGAACTCTCTCTTCAATTGATTCACTATATCCGAGCAAAGTTGTAAAAGCTCTTGCTTGCTTTCACTACATTTAGACTCTACAGTGTGTTGCTAAGAGAAGACGCCACAATACAATGCTCATATTGTCAAGAATTCACGGTTGACAAGTTTTATGGTGGCTCAAGCCTAATGCATCCCTCCTCCTTTATTCGGACTTAGGACCAGCCATGCAAGGGTGATCCCTTACATGAGCAGAGTTAGCATCTGCCCAAGCAATAAAAACAAGCTAAAACCAAATATCAATGGGCCTCTAATATTAATGTCTCGTTGAAAAATGCCCCTCTAAATAAGCCAACTACTCTTTTTCAACTCCCAATGGTAATACTGAAAAGTTCAAGAATGGTCGAAAGTGCACCATACCCAAACCTGTGCAACATAGCCTTGAACCAAGAAAAGAACCAAAGTCTCTGACTACAATATTAGCGATCTTAAAGAAGACAAACTACAAACAAAAAACGCTGTATAAAACCATTCCTTGTGTCGTGTTACTATGCCACTGGAATGTGAAAGAATGATATGCCACATGTGTGCATTTTCCTATGCATATTGACACAAGGGACACCATACGAAGGCAAGTTATAGTTTACAGGTGACGTTGATCCAAACCAGTCACCAATTTATACATTCACGAACTTGAGAGCAATGATTGCGGAAAGAAGTTACTCATCTACACACCCATAAGATAGCGCGTGCGATGTGAAGCCCATCATGATGGTAGCCACGAACCATAGGAAGTATTATAAAATGGTGCCTTTTGTTCATAGAAATTCTACTTATCTATCGGCAATGTCTTAAAAAGAAGTCTCAGCACCATTACGTAAATAAATGCAAGTATTCAGCGCAGACGCAATCGAATCATACTAATGGCACCAAGAATTGGGGAAATGAACTTTAACGATCAGGATGCTCTCAAGAACCACCTACCGAGGGATGTCAGCAACGTACTGGAGAGGATTCAGCTGTCTGACAGCGAGTTGACAATCCTTTTGCCGTAGCGAGACAACAAACACAAAAAGGAAAGACGAGAAACATCTCGCTAATCAAACAGTACAAAGAAGCTGGTGAGAGAGACAGAGAGAGAGAGAGCGACCGAAATGAAAACTCGAGAGAAAGTGAAAATTCGAGAGATTTACACCTAAACAACAACACGCACAAAGAAAATCAATTGAAATTTTGAGAGATTAACACCTATGCTAGCACCCATCACGAAAGCCACATTGAAAAACTCAGTGAGTGTGGAAGAAAGATAGAGTGATGAGAACTCGAGAAATTTTCCACCTAAGTGCAAGCAGAACCCAAGAAGCACAAAGTAAAAATACGAGAGATTTACACCTAAATACAGCACCAAGAAAGAAAAGCAATTGAAATTTTGAGAGATTAGCACCTATGCTAGCAGCCATGAAGAAAACCACATTCATAAACTCAGCGTGCGCGTCGAAGATCGAGTATACAGACCAAGAAAACAAAATGAAACTTTGGGAGATTTTAAACAAATTTTCTAACACCCATAGAGAAAACCAAAGTGAAAATTAGGGAGATTGGTACCTGAATGACATTACCCATCAAGAAAACCAAATTGAATAACTCAGAGAGAGAGAGAGAGAGCACCTTGAGAAGCTCAAGTGTGTCGGCGGCCATCCGACCCTTACTGGGGAGGCCGAGACCGATGGCATTCCTCTCGTTCTCAGACACCCTCCTCTATTCCCCAACCTCCTCCTCCTCCTTCACCACGGGCGCTGCCGTCGTAGCGCGGCAAAACACTACAAACAACTGACTTAGCCTCCATGAGCCCGAAAGCGGCGGCGACAGGAATAAAGGGGAAAGCGAAGATCGTCTGCAGGAGACACCGGACATGGAAGTGATGGACGGCGGAGTTGGAGCTCGACACAACGCCATTGCTCCAACGTCGTCAATCAAGGAAGGCCGCCCTCTCTCTCTCTCTCTCTCTCTCTCTCTCTCTCTCTCTCGGTGTCTGTTTATGCGATGAAAATGAAGTGTTAAAAACAATTCGAGGCCGCAAAACAGTAGCGCGGCATATTCAGCCTATTCGGCTAGAAGGTTCTCTCTCTCCGCATTATATATAATTATCGATTCTCGGTGCTCTGCTGGTTTTGGTGGCCTCCGTGCTAACCTTCCACATATGCACCTCACAGAGAGACGATGAATCGCAAAGAAAGGAAACGGGATCTGTGATACCAATTTTCCTTTGAAAAGAATAAAATTAAATCGCCAATCCTTACCGTGTAGGGAACAAACAGGTGCTCCCCTGATACCCATCTTGTTCAGCCATGCCGATTTACGAGAGAGTGGATGGAGAGATATAGAGATAGAAATAGTTTTATATACATCATGTTTTACGGTGCAAATACTGGTCGTCACTCTTCACGTCTGCTTCACTTTCAAAAGTCACTTTTCAACAGTTAAAACGACGGTCATCACGGTCAAAATCATCAATACAACTTAAATTTAGATTTCGTAAATGATTTTGATGGTGATAATGATAATTTTGATTGAGGCAAAATGGTTTTAAAAGTGAAAGAATAATGAAAGGTATTAGAGGGTGGGAGTCGATGTTGAAATAGGAGAACCATGTCAAATAGGATATTATACAAAATAGGATATTATACATGATTATGTATTGTAAAATAGTATACATATAAAACTACTCTTTATATATACATATACATAAAAAGTGGTAAATATATAATATTTTTTGGTACATAATCTTCCGTGGACATCTTTATCATTTGATGTTTCAGACAACAATAGAGAATTGAATTAAAATAACCTATTGAAAAGTAATTCAAATATTCATCATAAATATCAAACAATGCAGATGTGTTAGTAAAGTCATGAAATTTAAACATTATATCACTATTATTTCTTATATATATATTGATAGCAGTAAATACTCAAACTCCAACATGCTCAAATTTACATAAACATCTTGACTATTTGATTAGTGTTATAAATGATAAAGATTTGAATTAAAAGTATCATTATGCTTTAGGACTTTATATGACTTTATATGTAATATAACATTTGTATTAAATACTGTTTATTTTATCACTTCAACCGTTTAACTCAAAAGTAGAACAATTGAGATGATAAAGTATATTTGACCACCGATGAGATTTGAGCACTTATCACTATATCTTTCTCTCTCTCTTTCTCTCTCTACTATATATATATATATATATATAAGAGTGGCTATTGGAACTCAGCTAAAGTCTTTCAATTGGAGGCCTTATGCCACCAAATTTTAAACTTGTTATAGTATCAATTCACGGGTCTCACTAACTTTTTAGAGAATTATAACATATACGTTTTTTATATACAAACTCTGTCACACTTGTAATACCTAATGTTGTACGTCTCAAAACTTTTAGTCTCTTGTAATTTTATGCCTCAGTTTTATATATAATTTGTAATGAGTGCGTGTAGACCATGTATGCTTATGTTAGAAAACGATCCACAGCTCAAGTGGTTGACTCCCAATAAGCTAGATAATTTTTTATTGTTTCTTTAAAAGAATACAATTAGATAGACGCTTTAAATTTTGATTATTTAACACTATATGTGTGTGTGCATACAAATTTAAAGCATAACTTGAACATGTAGCTCGGATTCAGCTCATTTAACTTTGAACCATGTTCATTTCACGGTAGGCTCTGCTCAGAAAAATACTTGGGGTGCGCCAACTGCTATTGGTGGGGAGTTTACTCTTGGAGGATGCGTGTGTTTGGCTTTGGCCTCCTCGTGCAACAAAAAAAAAGTACTTGGACTTCCTACTATGATGGGTAGATAAAAAAATCACTCGAAGAATGTGGAGAATCTTCACTAATCCAAATACTCTTTTGGCTATGCTTTTAAAAGCTAATATTGCCCCAACTGCTCCTTTCTCCAAGCAAAAGTTTCATCGGCTTCCTACTTCACTTGGAGAAATCTAATGGCAGGAAAACCAATTTTGTAACCTTTAGTTTTTCTTGAACGAATCTCAGGATCATGTGTGGGTTCTTTCTGATCATCTCTTCTTCAAAATCAAAATCGCCAGTTAGTTTATATAACCAGTAAGGAATCTCCTTTCTTAATTTCTTCACCTTTTTTTATATGAATGAGGCAAATGCTTAGATATTACATTCTCCATCAGTGCACAAATTCCATCCTTGTGAGCTTGTGCGAGTTGTCTAACAAAAGGTGGTACCTCTTCCCAGATGTGTGTTACATACATTACAGAGTGGTCATTCTCAGCAACTCAACATGATAACGGCTAGACTGGCCATCCAGACCGTTATCGTAGCAGGAGTTACAAATGAGGCCTGTAATCGCCGGATCGTTACCGGAAAAGTCCGGATATAGCTGCTCCAGATGAGGGAAACCTAACGCAAAAAGCTAGGAGACGTGGAGAAGACACTGCTTTATAAATAAGAGCAGTGCGTATAAAGGAATGACCGATATACAATACACGCAAAATATAGTATACCGTCTCTCTACGAAAGGCCGCCGTGAGGAAACCTCAAACAACCCAAAACGTCATTTTCGCTGCAGGTTTTATCTGGGAGATTGGACGAAGAGTAGAACTCAATGGACTCTGGCAACCAGCAAAGAAGCAAGCTATAGCTGAACTTCAGCTCAAGATGTAGTCGGCTACAGTCAATCTCCATCACTGGTATCAAAGCCTCGTTGGTGACCCTGCAAAAAAAAACAACTCTCATCAGGTACAATTTTTACATGAAGAGAGAGAAGAAAAAATAATAATAAATAAAATAAAAAAGGGAAAGGAGGAGAGGTTGAAGGCAGTCGTCTGGAAAGCCAGACAGCCCCACAAGGTAGTTGGCCGGAAAGTCAGACAGCCCCAAAAGGCGAAAAGGCCGAAAGGCCAAAGACAGCAGTAGTCGGCCAAAAGACCGAAAGGCTAGAGACAGTCACATTCTGCCAAAAGGCCAAAAGGCCAAAGACAACCGCAGATGACCTAAATGCCAAAAGGCTAGAGACAGCCACAAACGGCAAAAAGCCGAATGTCATTGGCCACAGCTGGAAAAGAAACAACAAGAATACAAACCAGCAATGACCACCCTCTCAACCCCTCTCTCTCTCCACAGTTTGAAACAGACTTTCTCTCTCTTCATTTAAAAACGAAACCGAAAATCGCTATGCGATTTTCAAAAAACCATGGGTCAAAACTAGCGATTTCGCAAAAACCACCTCAGGCAGCGGAGTAAAAAGTTTGTTCTGCCCAGGTTAGATTTTAAATATTACGAACCTGCCCCAAATCAAAAAGATTGTTCTGTCCTTATTGTACAAAAAGTCTTTTTTACCCTTTGGTAGTTTGTAAAAATTACAAAATATCGGGCTACTATTTTACGTTATTGCCCTTCCTGGTTTGTGATAATTTCCTTTCTGCCATTGTGTCAAAAGACAGTCGCAGACGGCAAAAAGCTGAATGTCGTCGGCTGCAGCTGGAAAAGAAATAACAAGAACGCCAACCAACGATGGTTGCCCTCTGAACCCCTCTTTCTCTCTCTCTTAAGTATGAAACAGACTCTCTTTCTCTCTCTCTCTTCATTTAAAAACAAAACCGAAAACCGCTAGGCAGTTTTCAAAAAACCACGAGCCAAAACCAGCGGTTTCGTAGAAACTGCCTTAGGCAACAGACTGAAAAGTCCGTTCTGCCCTGGCCGAATTTCAAATATTACAAACCTGCCCCCGATAAAAAAGATTGTTGTGCCCTTACTGAGCAAAAAGTCTTTTTTACCCTTCACCAGTTTATGAAAATTACAAAATACCGGGCTAATATTTTATTTTATTGCCCTTCTCAGTTTGTGTTAATTTCCTTTCTTTCATTGTGTCAAAAGACAGGTTTGTCTCTATACTTTTGAGAAAATTATGCATTCCAGCTGAGGGTTAAAATTACAGTTTTAACATCGATTAGTTACGAATTTTACAGAAATACCAAAGAGTAATTTTACGAGTCTGTCCTTAGGCTTTTCAGAAAATTTCAAAAGTGGACAGATAGTTAAAATTATAGTTTTACCCCTAGTATCATTTGAAAATTGCTAACGGTAAAATTTTTTAAGAAAATTGCAAATTTGTCCCAAATTGTTTATAAAATGTCTTTAGCTTGTTTTTGTGATATTATGCATCATTTTAACATGGTCCCTACTTTGTGAGTTTGTTGCTTATTATTTATTTACTTTTTAGGCCGTCTAATTGTTATAATTGTCAAACACACAAAAATGAGTTACAAAATATGTGTGTCTAAATTGGCAAAAACTGAAAAATTGAATGGTCTAAACTTATAAACATGGAAGAGGAGAATCTCACTTGGTCTAAAACTTGAGGGTATTGAGTACGTATTAAAGAAAATCATGCGTTCGCCACCACTAGACGCAACTGAGCAACAAATAGAAATGTATAAAACATTTCTAAAAGATGACACAATAGCAAGGACAATCATGTTGACCTACATGAAAGATGACTTGTTTATGGTCTTTGAAGAATATGAGACCGTCAAAAAGTTGTTTGACTCAATAACAGCTAAGTATGACACAACTCCTTCAAAAATATAGAAGGAGACAATGTAGTAGAACATGTAAACCATATGTTAGTAATGGCTAGGGACTTAGTCATGCAAAATCAATCATCTCAGAACCGATGAAGATATCAACTATCTTAAATAGTCTACTCCCGTCATAGAACATGGTCACCACTGTCATCAAATTAGGGTCTAAAATTAACCTTTCTGAATTACCTCTGAAACTAGCAATAGAGCAAGAACATATGATAAAAAATAAGAAAGAAAAATTGCTAGTGGTACAAGATGAGATACGGTTTAGCTCCAAACCCAGCCAGAAGAAAAATAAACAAAACAAGAAGTTTGGTAAGAATATCAAAAAGGGCGATCAAAATTTTAAGAAATCGTAGGAAACCGCTTCTTGAGTCAAATGCTTCAACTATAAAAAGGGATTGTCGTAACAAGAAAGGTTGAGAAAATAACCCACAACGCGGACAGTCAGAGAAGTAGGACATAATCTACATGATTTGAGAGTGTTTATACATGGATTGCCCGGTGGATAGACTCAATGTTCGCTTGGAGTCTATATAGGTTGGTAGATAGACTCCGAAGCTACAAGACATATCTCAAAGACCAAGGAAGGGTTAATGGATCTTAAGTAATACAAACCAAGCGAACATCGAGTCTACATGAGTAACAATACATTCTCGGATGTTTTGGGGACTGGGTCATTTAGAATTTATGTACAAGGCAAACCAATTGTATTAACTAATATATTAATTGTGTCAACTATAAGGCATAATCTGGTATCGGTCCCTGCCTTAGTAAAAAAATGTTTTGAGGTCAGGTTTATTTCTAGCAAGGTAACTGTGAGAAAGCATGGGAGAATATTATTTTTTAGGGAATTTGTTTAAATTATATGATAATCAAATTGGTACTTCTTCTTCTTATATTAAGTGTGCCTTTAATATTGATGTGAATATGTGGCATAAACGCCTTGGTTACATGAGTTTGAAAAAGTTGAGGAAATTATTCAACTTTGACTTACTGTCTTGATTTGAAGAAAATACTTTTAACAAGTGTAAAGCTTGTATACAAGAAAAAATGATAAAGAAAGTTTTTCCCAAGGAATCAATAAGGACAACAATCTTGTTGGAAGTTATTCACATGGATTTATGTGGACCTTTTAAAGTAAAGTCACACCATAAAAAGGTTTATTTTGTAACATTTATCGATGATTACTCTAGATATATGTATTTATATCTTTTGGCACATAAATCTGAGACACTGGATGCTTTTAAAGAATATAAGCAAGAAGTGAAAAACCAATTAGGACATTTAATCAAAGTCTTAAGATCAGATAGAGGTGGTTAATATACCTCGACAGAATTTCTTAAATTCTGTAAAGACTTTGGTATTGCAAAGCAAAATATAATTCCCAAGAACCCTCAACAAAATGGTGTAGCTAAGAGATACAACAGAACCTTGCTGAATATAACAAAGTCAATGTTGATCGATGCCTCTCCGAGAAAGATATTTTGAAGAGAAGCAGTAAGTACAACGGTTTACATACTCAATAGAGTACCGTGTAAAGTTGTATTCACTACACCATATGAGATGTGGTTTGGAAGAAAACTCAACTTAGGTCATTTCAGGAGGTGGGGATGTGTTGCACACGTAAAAATCCTTTATCAATCTAGAGATAAGCTAGACAGTAGATCTTTAACATGTATATTCATTGGATATCCAAAAGGTTCAAAAGGATATCGGTTTTATCATAAACGGACTAATTGAAAGTAGAGATGTTGAATTCTTAAAAGATACCAAGAATAACATCCTGAAAAACAATGATGATTATGTTGATAATCTAGTAGACCTAGATCAATAATCTTTTGAGCCCATAGAAGATCTTCTTGAAACAACTGTAACCTTAAGTGGACATAAAAGGCTAAGAGTCATTCCGTCCTACTTAAAGGATTATCACACTTATCTTGTAGAAAAAGTGTATAATTTAGTGGATTTATATGAGTTGACTGATAATTTGACTTATCAGCAAGTTATGAACTCATCGGAAGCATGAAACTGGGGGAAAGCCATGGATGAGGAAATTGAATCTATTGAGAAAAACCAAGTCTGAGAATTGACTATTTTGCCAAAAGAAAGGAAAGTTATAGGCTGTAAATGGGTTCTGAAAAAGAAATATAAGATCGATGGTACAATCGACAAGTTTAAAACGAAGTTGGTTGTAAATTTGCATACTATAATTTGTAAATATAAGGAGATAGATTATGTTGAGACATATTCTCCAGTTACGAAATTTGCATCCATACGAATAATCCTAACAATATCTGCATACTATGATTTGAATTTACATCAGTTAGATGTAAAGACAACATTTCTAAACGAAGATTTAGAAGAAATCATATACATGTAGCAACTTGTAGGATTTGTGGTTGAAGGCCAAGAAGATAAAATATATAGGTTGAGAAAATCCCTATATAGCCTGAATCAGTCACCTCGCCAATGGTATTTGACTTTTCAAAATATCATTATAGAACTTGGATTTGTGGCAATAAACTTGATTACTATGTATATGTCTGAAATAGTGGGAGCCACTTTGTCTTTCTATCATTATATATATATGACATATTGTTGACTGGAAACAACAACGAGATGATTGTCAAAACCAAGTCATGGTTAAAGTCTAAGTTCAAAATGAAGGATATGGGGGAAGCATTCTATATCCTGGGTATAAAGATCTCTCGAGATAGAGAATCTAGACTCTTATGCTTGAGTTAGGAGAGATATATTGATTATATCCTTCAAAATGTGTGAATGCAAGTCTGCTGATACACTTGTTGCAAAAGGGGTTAAAATTACTAAGACTGATTATCTAGATGAAGGAGACGATAAGCCTAATGTTCCTTATGCAAAAGCTGTGGAAAGCTTGAAGTATGTTATGTTATGTACAAGACTGGATATCAGTTTTGTTGTTGGTCTTATAAGTAGATATCAAAGTAATCCTAGATGGTAATATTGGATAGTTGTAAAAAGGATTTTAAGATATATGAAAGGAATAAGAGTCTTGAAACTGTGTTTTAAAGCAAATGAACTGAAAGTGGTAGGATACATGCTGACTTTGCTGGGAACAAAGATGACAGCAAATCAACCTTGGGTCAAATATTCTTATTTGGAGGTGGTATTGTTTCTTAGGCATGTAAGAAAGAGGGTTGTGTAGCATTGCATACACAAAAAGCTGAGTAAGTAGCTTGTTGTATGGCTGCAACAAGTGTTGTCTGGATAAGCCGCTTCATACGTGATTTAAAGCTGAAAATAACCGATGAGTCAATTGTCATTTACTGTGATAATAATGAAGCAATTACTCTTATCAAGAGTGGAGCAGATTACTCAAAAAGTAAGCATATAATAGTGAAATACCACTATGTTCATGATATGGTTATGAGAAAGGAAATATCCATCTCATACATGCCAACAAATGATATGTTGGCAGACCCCTTGACTAAAGGCATAGTAGAAGAACTTTTCTAAAAGCATGTTACAAACATGGGTTTGAGGTATGTTTGATTGTTGTGTAGAAAAATAACCACACAACGGGTAAAATGTTGAGTAGGAAAATAACCACACAACAGATAGATTGTTGTGTAGAGAAATAACCACACAATGAGCATGTTGTTGTGTAGGAAAATAACCACACAGCGGGTATTGATTGCAGCAGCAATCAAGAATTGACATTACTAGGTAAACCCTGAAAAAATAGGAGAAAAACCAGTATGTCAGTACACTTGACTCGAATGGCCAAGTGGGAGATGTTACAAACGTTACAAAGTGGCCATTCTCGGCAACTCAGCACGGTAGGAAAACCCAGCGTAAAAAGCCAAGAGACGTGGAGCAGGCACTTGTTCTATAAATAAGAGTAGTGCGTATACAGGAATGACTGATATACAATACACACAAAATACAATATATCGTCTCTCAATGAAAGGCCTCTCTGAGGAAACCTCAAACAACCCAAAACACCATTTTCGTTGCAGGTTTTATCTGAGAGATTGGACAGAGAGCAGAACTCAATGGACTCCGACAACCAGCGAAGAAGCAAACTACACCCGAGCTTAAGCCCGAGATGCAATCGGCTACAGTCAATCTCCATCAATGTGATGCCCCTCTTGGCTTTTGTAAGCTATTGCTAGCTACATATGTAGCTCACCAGTCCCGCCTTTTTATTATTTCCAGCTTCTTAAGAGAGTGGATGCACATCGTTCGACATTACTCTTCTCGAAACCATCATACTAGTTTCCGAGAATCTATCACGAGGATTATCAAATGGTATCCTTTAAACCAAGCTACTTCAAGACCCATTAATGCTCCCCATCCTTCAGCATCCAATGTTGAGTACCAACCAATATTGAATTTAAACCCAAATAGCCATCTTCCATTAGAGTCACGCAAGACGACTCCACATCCAACGACTCCTAGATTTCTACAGTTCGCCCATCACAGTTTAGTTTGATCCGTCCTTCCATTGGTATCATCCTTTTTTTTTCAGCTTTCTCTACCTGTCTATCTTGATGATGATGTAGGTTATTATTTGCTTTTGGAATGGCTAAGGCAATGCTCAGGATGTCTAATGCAGAAAATCGTGAGTATTCTGATCTTACTTCATGGATGTTCTCATTTCTCCACTTTCATAACAACCAACAACCTACCTCAAATACTAATTTTCATTCTGTTTGGTAGTTTACTTTTGAAGGATCAGTAAGATTACTGTACAACCAAGAATACCCCTGGGCTCCAAAAAATTCCAATCGCTTCTCTTTAGGGACTAACTGAGTCCATGTAGCCGCTACCCTTGGGCAATCACGCAATGCATGTAGGACATCCTCGTGAGCATTACAGAAATGGTACCCAATCGCAACTCCATTCCATCTTTCTCGTATCTCTCCAGTGTGTAGTTTGTTGTGTCCAACCTTTGAATTCGATGTGGTTCAGGCGATTCCTAAATGCTTCGCCATATCAGTCGTCATCTGCACCCTCTTCTCCTCTCATGAGGATATATGTGCTCTTTACTGAAAAGGATCCACAAGGTGTTGCCGCCCACTTAATACCATCTGTTCCCAACTCAACCGCAGGGGGCCATCGCTTTAATTTGAGTTGCTACCTCGCTCCGTAGGACATTGTGTAATGTCTCCAAATTCCATTGTCCATCCTTGACAAAGTTACAGATATTCCACTTCCAACTCATTTGATGGTATTGAAGGTTGTAACTTTTCATATAGGGATCGACTCTTGTCTAGCCATTTAGACTTCCAGAATGAGATTTCCGTACCGTTTCTCCATAGCACAAAAATATAAGGGGAGAGATAGGGTCTCCCTATCGAATGCCACAAGAAAGATAGAAAGGCTCAGAAGAAACTCCATTCCATAGTATGCTAGTGGTGACAGTCGTGATATACTCCACAACAACCTTGATTAACCAAATTGGTGGCCATGTTTCTTAAAGCACTTGTTCAATATAATTTCATCACAACCTATCATAGGCCTTCTCAAGATCTATCTTAATAGCAAAGAAACCTCTATTACCTCTCATGTCGCGGATTGAGTGTAATATCTCCTGTGTGATGATAATATTCTCTTGGATATGTCTGCCACAGATGAATCTTACTTACAACAACAACAACTAAGCCTTTTTTTCATACTACATGGGGTCGGCTACATGAATTCTTTGTTCCATAGCCCTATCATATGTCATACTAGCAGTTAACTCAATATAAACTAGATCATTCTTTATTGTTTCTTTCCAATACTTTTGTAGTCATCCTCTTCCTCTTTTAACATTTTCACCATATAGTTTTTCATATCTTCTTATTTTTCATATCTTCTTACGAAAGCATCCTTGGGTCATCTTTCTACGTATTCAAATTATCCTAAACGATTTTCTCTCATTTTATCTTCTATTGTGCTACTCTCAATTTGTTTCTAATAACTTCATTATATATACAGTCTTTCCTTGTGTAACTGCTCATCCATCTCAACAACTTCATTTCTGTTACAAACAGTTTTGAAAGTGTTGATAATTAACTCTCCAACACTCATAACCTTAAAGTATAACAGGTCTAATTACACAATGAAATAGGGCAGAACTGAGTCGAGTATTCTGGGTCCTCAGTTTTAGGTAAGAGCACAATGTGTGTGTTGTTAATATTTCTGATATCAATATCCCCCCGAATAATACTAGTTATGTATTGACATATATCCTTTCCTATAATATCTCATGCTTCGTGATAGAAAATTACAGAGTATCCATCTGGTCCAGGCGCCTTATATTTTCCCATTGTTGAGAAAGCCTTTGTAATCTCTTCTATATTTGGAGGACCTAGCTGTTTTAGGATTTCCACTTTGAGCTTTTAGAATTTTGTCCTTGTATTTGGAAGTGGGTGATGTTGTGTTTCAGTTGAATATAGATTTCGATAGAACTCGTTTGCCCATGCTCTTCCAATTACCCGTTTCATCTTTGAGCATTAGGATTTTGTTTTCGCTATAATTGCTAGAAACAGTTTCTAGTTTCTTTTGAATATCTTTTATACTGGCAAGTAGTATCTTCTTGCGCTTGCTAATGCTTCGAAAACTTTCTTTGTTCCAGGATTGCAGCTGTTTTGTAAGATGTACTATAGTCCTAAGTCACCCAGACACCTCTAGGAGGTGGAGTGTCGGCCCTGACAAGGGTGCAATACTGACATCGTGTCGGTACGGCATGGATACGCAAAAAAAAATTGTTTTTTTAAGGTAACTCATGGTTTTGTCATCTATGGTGTGTTTATCCAGGAGAACCCGATCAAGGAGGGAGGGATCCACAAAGACGACGAAACCGAAGCCTCTTAGTCAATTTTTGACCTTATCTCCCATGATGACCATTTGAGTTACCTCACCATAGTTTGCAAAATGCTCCTTCACCTTATCTTCCGTCATCTCCCAAGAAACTCCACCGATAAATAAAGGAAAATATCTCAACACGGAAATTCTTCGCTTCCTTTTGTGTGGATATTCCACGCAAACAAATCTGGCACCGACTTTGAAGTTTTGGTTTTTTTGGATAAATGGGTCCGGATTCATGAAGATTGATTTGTGTATTATGATGAAATTAGTAGTTGTTTACCGTTTATGTGTTTTGCTTTAATATAAAGTTGTGTACTTGTTATTATCATATACTTATGTTAATTGATGTCTCACTTGTTCTAGCTTGAATATTATTTACCCTAGCCGTATTGTTGTACTTAATTTTTTTAAATTTGCCGTATCCCACACCTGCACCTTGTGACATAGCTATGACCTCATCAAGGTTGGTCCCTCCTAACCAAGCATGTTTGAGTGTTTCCTTGAATGCCTCATGCAACCGTCCATGCTGCTTCAATTCGAAAGGGATGTGTACTGTTCCCTTACCTGTCATCTATTCATAATTGTAATAAGAGGGGATTATTGTGAGAACAACTCATCCTTGGTAACACTTTAATGATTGCTTCAACATATTTCAGATATCATGCTTCATTACATAAGGCCCGATAAAGCCTCTCGAGAACTCTTCATTGCTCAATCCTACGTGCTCTTACCCAAGTATAATGACTTCCTTGGGTTAGGACGTCCAACAATTTGCAGGCATTAATCCTCTCTTCAAAGACTCGACATCTTCTGGTGCTCTACCTTGTTTATCACTTGTAAACTTGATATCATTAAAGTCACCAATAATTAGAAGTACCATAGTACGTTCAACTATGTGGTATAAATCTCTCTAGAGTTCTTGCTTCATATGTTCATTAGGCCTTGCATACACTATCGTAAGATGCCAATGATCAACAGGAATTACCTCCTATTTTCATATGTTACAACTGTGTTGTCTTATAGATGATTTTGACAGGTAGTTTTATAGCCCACCAACCAACCCATATGTTCCCCACGAATCCTTCTCCTTCAATTATACAAAAATCATCACAACCTAGAAATTTCTCCCCTCGACTATGGTTAATCCTTGTTTCTAAGAAAGCGACCAACGATATCTTATGTAGTTTGGACACCATAACGACAGATCTTCTGAAGTTGTGGCTGCCAGCACGTCGACAATTTCATATTAAACAACTCATAGTAAATATTCTTCCCCTTCTTCAGTTGCTACTGCCATCATAGCAGCTACTTTCACCATCCCAATTGGATGAGTCAATTATCATATCTTCTACCTTCTCTGGTTCACCTATCCTTGGGGGTTGACCCAATGGAGGAATTGAAATTACCTTTTGGCTTGTGCCATTAAGTTGGCTCGGTTAGGTTTCATAGTAATGTCGTTTGGTATAGTTGGTTGAGATGGGCAATTTGTTTGGTCTTCTGTATTCTTGGGCATTTATTATTTTCTGTTGTTGCTGTTTTCGATGCCATTTGGTTCGCATATGCTAGCTGAAGTAATTCCAAATGAGAATCGTCTTCATCAGGGATAAGCCTAAGCTCATCTTGACCCGACTCCATGTTGTTTTGTTTGGGCTCACGGCCTTGAGTTTTGGTGTTATCTTTATCCTCAACTTCTATGTTGACTATAACAGGAACCGTAGAATCTGGACTCATATCTTTGATCTCTCCTTTTTTTTTGGTGATTATCTTCATCTTCTTCAACCGCTAGATTTGCAAATCGAGTTGCATAACTTGTTAGATATTCCTCTTATAGATTGAGTTTCCAAATTCGGCTTTCTTCCTCCGCTTGCTGGAATTGGTTGAGCTCTACCACTGCGTTTTACTATCAGTCATAGCCCAATGCAACCTCAAAACCCGTGATTTTCTCAGTTTTGCTTTTATCAACATCATCTGTCAGCCTCTCATTTTCTTTAGATTTAGTCGGACATGATTTATCAGTATGTCCGAACTTGCCGCCAAGAAAAACAAATTGTATAACTCGTATTCCAATTGGATCTCACGTCCTCTAATTATAAAGCTCGGTAGTAATGGTTCTGTAATATCTAATGTCGCACAAATCCATGCAAACCTTTCTCGATTCAAATCAGATGTCATGATATTCTCTCATTGCCTTCTCAATTCTATTGCCAGTTCTTTTGAGAAGAGAACATCGTAGAAAGGTAGAGGCATCTTGGGAAATAGGGTTTATGTAAACATTATTAATCGTTTAGTAGAGTCTAACATGAAAAAGCTGTCTAGCAACTCCGAGTTTTCATATATATATATATGTGTGTGTGTGTGTGTGCATGCGTGCGTGCACGCTGACTGGAATCTCATACGACCTCCAACCACAAAAGCCAGGACCTTTCGCAAAATGGATTCCTATTCCAAGAGCTTGCAGCCGCAAGCACTTGGCCTAAAATCTAATACAAAGTGGTGCTTACTGTCTGTCTGTGCACGACCGTTTTCAAAAGCCCCCCCCAAAAAAAAAATTTCATGCCGGTTTTTATTTCTAGCAATCTTTTGCAATTAAACTTTCACAAAACCTTTTTTTTTGTTATGAGAAAGGTCGAAGCCGGGTGTGCATTTCCCCGAAGTCGAACTCGCAATCAAACTTTCATAAAACATTTGTTGTGTGTCATATAATAATGTTTGGAATTCACTGTTGAGATGATTAAGATGCATGATAAATGTAATACCGGGATCTAGAACGGAGCTGGTCTTATACCCGAACCAGCACAAAACACAAAAGGTCAAGGATAAGGCAACCCTCCAACAAAACAACGACAGGGCAGCGATCTAACGCTGTTAGTGTTGGTCAGGAGTTTGACTCCCAGAGGGTGCATGTGTGGGTGTGTGCAGGCTTTGGCCTCCTCTTGTAACAAAAAAATAAGGAATGAATTTCTTTCCGATTTTTTTTATTTCGTCGCATATATTTAAGAGGGGACAAGAGAGGGCTTTCAACAATCTTGAGCCCGAACGTCAAGACGAGCTCGAACCAGGTGTAAGCAAGAATCTGGGTCCATCCCAAACCCTGGTATTACATAAAGCTTATGACAACGCCTAATAGGCATAATTTGATTTAATTATGTAATCAAAGATTATCCATGTGCGCACTCCGTAGTTTGTATTGTATAATACGGTGATGCTATCATTAAAATAAACTAATTAATAGTTAAATAACTGGAAGAGTAGAGTACTTTCTGTAATTAAAGATAGTTTACCGCCATGTGAATGGGCATCTCATAGATCTTTATTAGTCAATAATAAATTTTGAAAAATAAGCTTTTTTAGTTTCATGAGATATCACCACTTTATATATATATATATATATATGCTAGCAACATCATCACATTAGCATATTCAAATAGATCTTAACCATCCAATTTAAAAGGTTGATAGTTGAGATTTGAATTAAAAAGCTGAAAAAATACTTTTTAAATTAATTATATTTACAAAATATAACTTTTGCTTTTAAAATTCAAATATCAATCATCTATCCTTTAAATTACATACATGGTTGAGATTTGTTCCTATACCAAACTTCCCCTCTCTCTTTATATATATATATGAAACTGGATCATGCCTATTCATGTTTATTTCTTGGTTTTAGATGGCATTAGTGTAATTTATAATTTTTAAGGGATTTTAGAAAAGTACGAAGGATACTGTTATTACACTTGTGTCACCCAAAAGCAATGGGTCACTAGTAGGCATGATCCAATTAATCTCTCTCTCTCTCTCTCTCTCTCTCTCTCTCTATATATATATATATATATATATATATATATATTTGAACTCCATAAATGTTAAAGTTTAAATACCCTGCATTCACACGGGCGTCCATGTTTAGCACCCGTACTCATATCCTTTTTGACATTTTCTCTCGAAGCATAAAAAGGCATGTCTCGGTTGATGCATGTTCCTTGCTTTCTTCTCTCCTTATTAGATATATTTTTACTTGGTTAACATTTTGGCACCCATGTGATTTCCCTTCTTTTTGTTTTTTTAAAATTTGGATGTGTCATAACCATTTTGAATATCTTGTATAACCTATGTTTGGAACCGTATTAATTTATTTTGTGTTTTAGATGTTTCTCTATTTCTTAAACATGAACTTAGTGCTTGTAAAAATTTAAGATTTTGACTCAACCATTTAATAATATGTAAATTTACTTTGATATTTATTTATGCTTACAAATAAAATGCTTGAATGTCACCATAAAAACAAAAAGTAATTGACTACAACAACAACTAAGCCTTTTCCCATACTAGACGGGATCGGCTACATGGATTATTTGTTTCCACATAACCCTATCATGTGCCATGTTAGCAGTTAACTCATAATAAGCTAGATCATTCTTTATTGTTTCTTTCTAACTCTTTTGTGGTTGTCCTCTACCTCTTTTAATACTTTCAAAATCTAGTTTTTAATACCCTCTTAAAGGTTCTTCTTTTGATCTTCTTTCTATATGTCCAAACTATCTTAAACAATATTCTCTCATTTTATCCTCTATTGGTGTCACTCCTAATTTGTTTCTCATAACCTCATTGTGTATACGGTCTTTTCTTGTATGACCACTTATCCATCTCAACATCTTCATTTCTGTCACAGACATCTTTTGTATATGTTGATGATTAATTGCCCAACACGTAGAACCGTAAAACATGGTAGGTCTAATTACTCCTCTATAATATTTACCTTTTAACTTTAATGATATGTTCTTATCACAAAGAATACCTAATGCTACTCTCCATTTTAGCCAACGAGCATTAATTCTATGTGTAACATCACCATCAATTCTTACATCACTATGAAAAATTTATCCTAAGTATTTAAAACTTTCCTTTTGAGAGGTGTTATGTGTGTCAATTTTAATTTTTATGTCCTTGAAGTAACAAAATGATCAAACTTATATTCCATATATTCTGTCTTTGTTCTACTGAGTCGGAAGCCTTTACTTTCTAATGCTTCTCTCCATAGTTCCAATTTTCTATTAACTTTTTCCTTAGACTCCTCTACTAACACAATGTCATCTGCAAATAATATACAGCAAGGTACTTCATCTTGAATATGTTTTGTTAACTCATCAATCACCATTATAAATAAGTATGGACTTAAAGTTGATCCTTGATGTAACCTAATATTAACTTCAAAAAAGTCTATCATTCTTTCATGAGTCCTCACACATGTTTTTACACCATCGTACATGTCTCTTATAAGGTTTATGTATGTCAATGGGATACCTCTTTTTTCCACAGTTCTCCAAAGAACCTCGCTCCGTACCCTATCGTAAGCTTTTTCTAGATCAATAAATATCATGTGAAGGTTTTTCTTTGTTATACGATACTTGTCTTAACCTACGTTCTATAATTCCTTTTCATAATTTCATAGTATGACTCATTAACTTATACCTCGATAATTCGCACAATTCAGAATGTCTCCCTTGTTCTTATATATGGGTATAATTGTACTCACTTTTCATTCCTTGGACATCTTTTATTTTTTCCATATTTCATTAAATAGTCTTATGAGCTAAGTGATTCTTGTTTTTCGTAGTATTTTCCAAACTTTTATAGGAATATTATTTAGTCCTACCGATCTACCAATCTTCATATGTTTAAGAGCCTCTTTGACTTTCTTCTTTTGAATATGTCGATAGAAATTGTAGTTTTATATACTTTTCTGATTTGGCTAACTCTCTTAAGCTAATACTAGCATCTTTATTTTTAGTAAAAAGTTTATAATATCTATTTCTTATATCATCATTTGCCACTAGAATTTTCTCATCCTCGTCTTTGATGCATATAACAGAATTAAGATCCATATTTTTTTTATCTCTAGACCTAGCTATCCTAAAAATATCTCTTTCACCCTCTTTTGAATTGAGTTTTTTTATATAAATCCTCTCAAATTTTAGTTTTTGCTTCACTGACGGCATTTTTCACTTCCTTCTTTGCTTTTTTATAAACCTCTAAAGTTTTACTAGTTTTCTTAGCATAATATAATTTGTAACATACCCTTTTTGCCTTGATTTTATTTTGCACTACTTCACTCCACCACCAAGCTTCTTTTTTTAGTGGTACACCTCCCTCATATTCACCTAACACATCTTTCACCACTTTCTTAATATATATAGTCATATTGTTTCACATATCACAAGGTGTGCCAATATAATTCTAAGCATCTCTTTCAAGGACCTTTTGTTTAAATATATTGACTTTCTCGCTTTTGAGGTTCCACCATTTAGTCTGAATAGTTCGATGCATACTTTTCTTCTTTGTCTATTTTTTTATTTGTAAATCCATAACTAAAAGTTGATGTTGGGTGGTTAAGCTTTCTCCTGTAATTACCTTGCAATCTTTACAACATGCTCTATCTTTTTTTCTACAAATAAAATAATCAATTTGTGTTTGTGATAAGCGACTCTTATAAGTAATTAAATGTTCATCTCATTTTTTGAAGATTGTATTGACTATAAAGTGATTAAATGCCAGCAAAATTTAAAATATCTCTACCTTCCTCATTTATATCCCCAAAACCAAAGTTTTCATGAATACCTTGATATCCTAATGTCTCTTTAACAATATGTCCATTTAAGTCTCCTCCTAAACAAATCATCTCACTTTGTGGAATTCTTTGAATCACCTTATCTAACTCTTCTCAAAAAGTCGTCTTTATACTATTTTCTAGTCCTAGTTGGGGTGTGTAAGCACAAACTATATTCAAAACCTTTGCTCCTAATATTAATTTTAACATCATGATTCAATCACCATATTGTTGTATGTCTACTACAATATCCTTTAAATCTTTATTTATGATAATACCAACTCCGTTTCATGCATTTTCCTTACCTGAGTACCATAATTTAAAGCTTGTATCCTCAATCTCCTTTGTTTTTTTTCAACCCACTTTGTCTCTTATAAACATAGAATATGAATCTTTCTCTGAATCATAGTATGTACCACCTCCATTAGCTTACCGAACAATGTTATGATATTTTAAGAACCAATACGAATCTTATTATCTATGACTAGCTTTCTTACCCTTCGCATCCGTCTATATTGAAAATGCGGAGACCCTCTCTGTAATTTATTCACTACATTCGGGCAGTAATATAACATGACTAACTTCTTTACCCGCACGCGTTCATGATGTGGAAACCCTCTTTATAATTGATTCACTATATCAAGGCAAAAATGTAGTGACCCTTGTTTACTTTTCACTGCATTGAGGCTCTACAGCATGTCGCTAAGAGGAGACGCCCCAACGTAATTGACTAATTAATTTAATTATTTCATTATGTGTACCAAGCCCTATTTGTGGTACCTCCACTTCGATGAGTAGTTCCAACAGTAAAGTTAAAGATATTGATATTAAACATAATATACATGAAGTTGTGGTAAAGCAGAAGCATATCATTTTATACCAAGTAAAACATAGGTATCAATTTCAGTCTTCGAGTTCAATATGGTTAGCTGTGCCTGAAAACTCTGAGCCTTAACATGAAACACACTGAGACATCCATGTTATGTGAGACGAAATGTTTCTAGTTCAAACCGTTGACAATATTAGGATTTCATATTATCTGGCCAGTTTGGTTATGGTTCCTGATCTGGTTAGCTGATTCCGGTCTCAGCCGGTTTTCGGCCTGTTTTGTTTCCAGTTGAAACCACCGGGTTGGCTCTAAACAGGCCATATAGACTACATCAATGTGTGGCTGAATTGCTTCCAAGCAGTGTACATCGAGCAACAAATTCAGAACCGGAAAATATACATCACTTCGCTTCCTCTTCTTCCTTCTCAGTAAGAAACGGAAATCCTTTATTCGTCATCTAGAGAGAAAGAAGACGAATCGTTGATCCACTATATTAGTAAAACATCTATAGTCGAAGGGTAAACGTCCGACTTCAAATCCTTGATCCACTTATATCCACAACAACATCAAGATAATGTGATCTCACTGCCAAATAATAAATCATCTGCCAATCTAAGATTCATCATCTAAAGAGAGATTTCGTACAAGAGAAAACCAGAGAACTTGTTACATTTCACATCTAAACTGTTCATAATTACAAAAAGTGAATTAGACCTTCTGAGGGTGAAAACTTTGCCATCATCTTTTTCCTGTAAAATATATCTTAAATATGGGAACCATGTTAATACTCATTTCTCAAGACAAAGCAGCATGCTAAGATGAAGAGACGAGTAAGTATACAGCGTGGTTCGAATAACAGTTACAACGATATCTTTGTGGTAATAGAGCTATACAGACAATTGATCTGCCTAGGACACAAGATTGATTTCTGGGTTTGCGTGATACTTCAACTATTCGCATCTAACAGTTTCCTCTTCCATCTCTTTAATTGTAGGAAGTCTGAGACCTCCTTGAAAGAATTCAACCAGCCACTGTGCTCTCGCCTCTGAATTGTATATCTTGAAAAAGCTTGCGGTGGTTGCCATGATTGCCATTTGAGGAATTCGGGGATGGATGCAGTCCCTGTGATATAAGTGTCGCAATCAATATGTAGACACAGTCAGCTGATAAAATTCTAATACATGCATCATCACTTAATCAGGCCACAAGATGATGAGTTCTGAACATGAAGTTTGGGCTATGTTTCAGAGCACTGACAGGCAAACAATATTTTTAGTCATTTTGGGAGAACTTCCCCCATCTGAAAATGGAACATCCAATGGAACAACACCTTGAAAAAGGTACCAAGTCAAAGATTTGGGCATACAGCTGATGCATTTGGATATAAAATGATGAGTGATCCACTAACATCCTCAACCACTACTTCTCACATTCTTAATGGCGGTTTAAACGTTGTTTACATATTTCAGAATTCTCAAACATTAGTCAATAACGTTCAATATCTAAGCTCCTTTACCAGAAATGCAACCTAAGTTTAAATAAAGCTCAACGACAGTTTACAAAATGGAGACTAGAAACTTCAGAATTTGGATGGTCATAGCAAATTTAATTTGCTCAAGTAATCCAACAGTAAAGTCGTGCACCTACATTGTTAAGCTTGGCAATCTTGCCTTATCAACTTGATCGTTTGTCGTAATTAAGGTATTTCCTTTTCTGATCCACAAATCATGCTCAGAACTAACAATCCAAGAAGCTTATCTTGCTGGCAAACTTTTCATAAAATCAATGTAAGTGCAATCAACCTCTTTTATGAAGGGAAACACATCTAGCTCAGGTGGCGCAATCACTTTTGGTTACCGGATCCTTTTTTTTCTTTTATTCTCATACAATCTTATTATGAGAGACTCTGCTGACATACTGACTCCAATAAATACAGCAGATTAAGTTCCTAAACATATGTTTCAATTTGACAAACTACACAGCAACTTCAGCTACAGCTGCTACTCTAGGAAAAGAAAAAACGCAGGATCCAAAGAAGATACCTGTACAAGCGAGTCTCCCCAGATGTCGAACTCAAGATTAGCTTCTGGATTGTTGGAGACTTGAACAAGCTCATAAGCCTAGAATCCCCATCATAACCCATTGCAAGGATTACAACATCTGCATCCAAGGGAGCATCTTCAGACCCTAGTACCACACCTTCCTTGCAGAAATGCCAATTTGTGGATTGCTCAAGTATGATGCTTCCTTTTTCAACACTGGTGTAGACGTCATCTGATAGAGCTGCACCACCATAAATCATTTCGTTCACAATACTGGTTGTGTTTTTCATGAAGTAGCTTTACTAGTTCGTCACCGCCCCCACCCCCCCCACCCCAAAAATATCTAGCATCATAAGCAAGAGGTACCAGCAACAATAACAGCAGAACAACATTTACAACAACAAGAAGAAGAAAAAGAAGTAGAAAGGGCACTTCCTGCGAAAGTTTAGAAGCTAAAAATTTTCAGACCTCCAAATTAGATTTGGAGAGAGGAATTCAGGAAGAAAAGAACTTGTTTATTTTACGACCAACCAAAACAAAGCCTTTTTCCCACATTAACTGGCAGATCGGCTGCATGCACTAGTAAACATATGAAAAGTTATGTTTTAATCAATATGGTATCAAAATACATCCTTGTGAATCCACTTTCTGAAAACAAAGATGGAAAAATAACTGCATCCCACTGTGTGCATGACAGCTTCTCATGAGATAATTTGCAAAAAACAGGATAATCTTGCGAGCTCCCATATCTTACTAAAATTTGAAAAGAAAATACAGGATAAGCATTTAGGTGGGAGGTTGGGCCCATGTAACTGATATGATCCAAGTAATCTACAAAAAATTGCCTAAAGGGTCACCTATTTTGGAGCTTATTATTTTCCCTCTTTTTTTAATGGGATAAGCCCGTTCTTGGTGTTAAAAGGATGCAGTCAAAGAATGCAATAACAGACTCTCATGGTGTAATGGAAACTGGGATTTGAAATGGCGGCTTATACTGGTTAAGCCACCCTCTAGTGATGGTTTGAGAGAAGTGTGTCACTGTGGGAGTCAACAGAATTAAAGAAACAAGTGATACGTGTTCTTCCTCTCATCTTTGTGCTTGAAGTGGATTTACACCAAAACTAAAAGGACGGTAACGGTCAGCTCTCACTTCCCCAACGCAGACACTTCTTTAGCTCTAAAACACTGAAAAAGCTGCCATATTTATGCCTCACGAGGAATTTCAGAAAAGTTGATAAAGAATTTAACATAATAGCAAGAAGCTTGGGAAGCTTCTGCAAATAGATAGCATATATTGCTTTTTGTGTAGCACCGCTTACAAATATTGGCATAACTGTTCCCCAAAGAAAAACATAAAATTAGAAAGATATTTATAAGAATGACAAGAATTCATTTACCAGAGGGCAGAGGAGTTGCCAAAAGGGAGAGGAGGGCTCCACTAGCAGCCTTTTTGACAGGCAGCTTTGAGATAGTGCCATTTGAACCAAGATGAACCGCCTTGGGAATAAAATTGGAGATGTTCTTGTAAGGACTTGTGATGACGATTCTACATGGATATTCCAACCCTGTAAAGAGTACAGGAAACAACAGAGGGAAAGAAGAAAGGAAACTTGAGGCCGCAATTCACATCAGTTAAGCAAACGAATGCATGGAGAATTCAATAAATGAACATTTTCTATGCACAGTATGTCATCCAAAGGAAAAAGGATGGAACCAATGGTTCATTTGGGGCCAGCTACTATGCCATGGTCTCGTTTATCAGTTCTTGCCATTGCTTCAGTGGGGAGGTAAAGTGATAGTCTACAGCATTTTACATCCACTAGAACCAGATACACCACAGTCAGCCACAGTGGGACTGATATTGCTGAAAAGAGACTCCTGAATTTGCAGGGTGGACTCTATTTAACCTTCAGGATTCAATTTGTTCTCACTAGCTTTATGTTCGGTGGATGGTAGAGGAGACGGTAATGAATTCAATAACTTGCTCGAGATATAAGTGCAATGAAGAAATACAGGGTCAAGTTTACTTGAATCATCACCATTCCCGTCTCCCAAATGTGTGAAATGGAATCCCTTTCTCCCCTCCCACCTCGTTCTACATCGAGCTCTCCAAGAGAGACTAATAGTACAGCCAACCAAAAAGATCAGATGGTTATCGGTTATTTGACATTGTGCTTTACCAGTTCAGATGAACATCCTAAACAGACGAGAACATTTTGTGAGATTAGGGTTCTATAGGGCCCCTGATCTCAACTTGTGAGTTTCGGAATACGCTAGTAATGTATTTTGAGTTGCTCAGAGATTTGGGTTCTATAGAAACCTACTAGGATGGGGAGCCTATGAATCCGCTTCTCTCTTGGCTCTTGGGTGTTCTCATGTACCAGAATATTTCTCCCGCACAAGAAACGAATTTGTCAGGTTCCTGGTTATGATTCTTCAGCTTCTTCCAAACAAGAAATTTCAGTTCTATGGTTTGAATGAAGCAATTTAAGGAGACAGCATGCTTGATGTTGGAAACAGTTTCAAGTAAGAATTTGTCCTTTTTGGTAGAACCCCAGAATTATGAGATTATGCCATTAAATTGAGCGAGAAGTAGTAATTACTAGAATAATCAAATTGATCATAGTCCCACTTTCCCTCAATTCTGAACTCGCCTACTAGACCTTCTTAAACCCCTCAAAATTCGTTGCAGCATGCGTGCGGACAAGCACACGCATATACATGCATTTACACACACTATGGTATAAAATAGGGAAGAAATTGCTCTTATTCCCCATTTCCCTCAATTTTGGGCTCAACAACTAGCCCTCTTCTTTTTAATGATCAACAAACACACACACACACACACACACACACACACACACAGAGAGAGAGAGAGAGAGAGAGAGAGAGAGAGAGAGAACCATTTTCCTTGGCGCACTGGCTGGCTATATCGAAGGCAGTTTTCTGAGCGCCGACAACAACGACTCTCTTGTCTTCTATCATCTCGAAAGCATCGAGCTCGTCCAACGCCAAGAATTCCTTGGCATGCACCACCTCTCCCCTGAAGACATCGGGCCCCTTGTTGGCTGGGAAAGAAGGCAGTTTAGGGGCGTTCTTGAATTGCCCAATGCACAATACCACAAACTCAAACTCATAAACCTGCCCATTGATAAATAAACCTCTTCACTCTCGGAACCCAAAGGATTTGAGAACTCAACAACGAACACACAAGATTTTGACAGAGAGAGAGAGAGAGAGAGAGAGAGAGAGAGAGAGAGAGAGTCAGAAACTCATCCTCGTACGCCCCAACATGAATATTGTCATGCTCAAACACTAAGGAGCCGACACAAAATCCAAGATAGACTGGCTAGAGAGAAACCATCATGCTCAAAAACTAAACACTCGAAACAAAGCCTAAGAAATATGATGATTGTCTTGAACATGATGATTGAAACAAAGTCATAGAAATATGATGATTGTTTCGAAAATGACGATCGTGTGTGTGTGTGTGTGTGTGAGAGAGAGAGAGAGAGGGGGGGTATACGAACGTGTGTGGATTGGAGGTGGGTGTCTTGAACAGCGACCTCCCACGCTCCCTTGGGGCTGAAGGCATGACCGGAATCCCCCCAAAGCGTCCAAGCCATGAGATCTTCATCCGGAATACCAACGTAGTCGATGCTCAAAACTTTTGAATTGAACTTGATGCGGTTGATCAGGCCGAAGTGGTCTGCATATGATTCGATGTACTGCTTCACCTTCGTCTGGTTCGGGTATGCCTCGTCGGATCTAGGCGGCCACGGGAAGTCGGAGAATTGGTACGCCGGCCTCTGCGTCCGTTGGCTCGCCGTAGCGGTGGGTTCAGGTGGATTCGTCCACACACCTCCTATGCTGCTTTGTAGCTCGAACACGACAGGTTCAAAGCCTCCCTGGAGCAAGTACTTGCAAGTTATGAGGCCGCTAATGCCTGCTCCTATGATGCCCACTCTCTTCCCCATCTCTACTTTTGTTAAGCTCCCTCCTCTCTCTCCCTCAAGAAAGATTCTGCTGTTCGCGTCGATCTCTCTGATGGCTGTGCACAAGGGAAGTCTCTCTCTTTGTCTCTCTCTCTCTGATTAGTGGGTGGTACTGGTTTTGCTCCCTCTTTCTTTCTCGAATGAAAAAACCAAACAACCAATGCGCTGAGAGCCTAAGAATCTCTTCAATCAACAAATGAAACCACTAACTCCCGATCTCTACCTCCCCGGCTGTTGGTGTCGATTTTGTAGATGCGTATACAGAGGGACCTCCTGTCTCTCCGTTTTGGTGGGGATTTTTGAACGATTAGAATTCATACACATTTTTTTACTAAATGTATAGCTTCTTTATTTTATTTTTAAATTGCTCGTCTCACCTAAAGTTCTCTTTCTCTCCGACATGGCAGATGATATCTCTCTCTCTCTCTCCCTCTCTTTTTCACTTTCTTTGTTAGTTTTCAACATGACAGCAATTGAGAGAGAAACCCGCTCGGTATTTTCCGTGTTATCTATATATATATATATATAGAGAGAGAGAGAGAGGAAGCTGCTTAGACAACCTTTTTGTACTAAACATTATTTATTATTACGATCATCCACATGATTAATCGAATGGTGGCCATTAAGACAATTATTTTGTGTTATAAATGATATCGATTCTCATGTGTGTGATGTGTACATGGCATTGTGCATATCGTTTAAAATCGAGCATGAGAAAGTATCTATAAACTCTTACTGTAATATATGTAATATATAGAGTGTGAATCCCTACTCACAAAGGAACTGACATTTTCTGAGTGCATCTCTCGCACGCATTGAAAGAAATTAGAGAGTGCATGTTTAGTAAGGATTATATATATAATCTGATAAATGTGCATACTATCAATGCTAAAAGAGCATCTTTCTCGTACGCATAGTAGAAATTAGAGAGTGCATGTTTAGTAAAGGTTATATATAACATGGTAAATGGACATATTATTGATGCTCAAAAATACTAAAGATCTCAATTATTCAATCGATGAGATCTATGAATTTTAGAATTAAAAAGTAAAAAAATTCATAATACTTCTTACAGGTGCATACTGGTTCAGTCGAGCAAATGTGAGCATACTGGTTCAATCCGAATAGGCACATGCTAGGGATGATCCGAAAAAGCTGAACCATGGGCAGCTCGGGCTTGTTTCAGTCGCGTGTGGTCCCTATTCGATCCACTATGGCACACAAAGAGTGAAATTTTCAAACTTAAGTCACCACCATTTAGAGACAATAACCTTCTGTCAAAACTACGAAAGGGAAATGTCAAAGAGCATTCTATGTGAATCATTGTCCGAACACCAAGATTGAATTTTATGATTGTACAAATTAGTATTCGGTCTTCATGCAGAAAAATGAGGTCTTCTTTCAATTCAGGCCCTCACGTCTTAGTCATTTGCAAATTTACTCGTTCCTTTTTCACTAATTTCAAAAGGCATATCTACTTTATTGAACATTAGCAAATTTGGTCTTATGCATCTGATTAAGGAAAACAATGCTACAAAAGGATATAGTAGAAACGAACCTCGAGGGCTTCTCTGGTTCATCTAGAGTCAAAATGGTGCTAGGAAGTGGCTTCAATTCTCATCCCCTCAACGGGTAAACCGAGGACTAGAACTTGTTTCTTAGCCGCATTCACATGGAACCAGAAAAGTAATTGAAGTGGAATTGGATTCTAAGGTTGACAATAACCCAATTCTCGTAAGAGACTAAGAGCCATCAAGAAACCGATTCACATGTCAATCACTTTCTCGTCTGATTTGGTTTGATGGCCCAGCAGCTATACATGCACAAGCAAAAGTGAGGATGTTTTCTAGATTGATCAAAAGAAAAGATGTAACCTGAAAATGGTTAGGAAATATAGGACTGAACTGAAAAAACCAAAAGAGATATGGCAACTTCTTGTTAGGCGCCCTTCATCGACGATGTAGCATACCAACCTTGAAAGCGGCCATTTTCTTAAATATTAGGTTTCTTTTGTTACTGATGTGAAACGAAATGGGCCCCAAGACAATACCGTGTAAAACGGATATCGATATTTAATTTGAAACTTGGTATGTATATATAAAAGAAACTTGGTATATGTTGTTAGCGTAGCAAAATAAATCTCAGTCGTTTAATTTGAAAGATGGATATTGATATTTAAAATTAAAAATTAAAATGTTTACTTTTAATTTTTTAAGTTTACTTAATTTAAAAAACTTCTTACTTTTAACTTCAAAGATAACCATCCATCCTCGAAATTGGATGATTGAGATATATTTTGATATATTAGCATGTATTATGATCTCTCTCTATATATAGAGAGAGTCTAATATGCTTGTGATGTTACATAATTGTTATATATTTGAAATTTCAATCTTTCATCTTAAGAGATAAATATACTTTTTAGAGATAGATTTAATTCATTTGTGTACTTTTAGCTTTTGCACTCACCCATTTAACCCTTAAGATGGATGGCTGAGATTTTGAAGCATGAGCAAACATACAAAATGCCAACAAGCATATTAGACTCTCCCCTCCCTCCTCTCTCTTTCTTTCTCTCTCTCTCTCTCTCTCTCTCTCTCTCTCTCTCTCTCTCTCTCTATATATATATATATATATATATATATATATATATATATATATATGTGTGTGTGTGTGTGTGTGTGTGTGTGTGTGTGAAATATGTGCACAGTTCAGGTGGGCTGTTCGACCCACTTGATTAATAAATTATAGCTGTCGGCCTCACCCTCTTGGCGTATGACAATCTCAAAAATAATATAATATATGTCCCCTTCTGGATAACATTGCAGGGGGACGTGTATATTGTTGGCCCAGGTTGCAAGATTCTTGGTTTTCTTTATACATGCCAAACTTGACGTTTGCACCTTTGTGAGAAGTCTTTCATCGATTTCATTGATTACAGTTTGCCGCAAGTTTGGAGGATGAGTCATGTTGGATTCAAACCTGAATCAAAATCCAAACACGAAATGGAGTAGCAGTATTTGGTAGAAAGTATGAGTCTTACACAATAAATATTCTTGTCAAAGTAGGTTCGTGTAGAAGATAGGTTGAATTCGTTAGATTTAATAATAATATACATGTGCTAACAAGTGGGACGCGCTTTCTTAGCAGTCCAAAACTGAAATTTGGTGTTCATTGCGTGTGCATCTAGTCACTCTCTCTCTCTCTCTCTCACACACACGCAAACTGAAGGAATTCTTTTAGCGTGTGTTTGGTAAAAGGTTTAGGGAGAACTGGACATTAATTTTTGACGGTCGCAATTCTAAGTTTTGTTATACATCAAACGAGGAATTCGTTATTGACGTGGAACCGTAATACCATAGTTTCATGAGCTCAATTTGAGTAAAAAACTTCAACATTAAGAAAGAGACATGCCACAAAACTTGAAGGCTTCATACAAAAATACAAACATTTTCTTACTTGTATGAAACCTAAGCATTAATATCATTCATGAATCAACAATAAAGCCATGGTTCATTAATAGTTGAAACTATGGTTATAAGCCCATGTGATTCTAGGCCTACAATTCTAGTATCAACGTCATGGCACCATGAGTCAAAAGAAAAGCATTGAACAAAAAGAATTTGAATTTAATAATGTATTACCCAATATACTCATTTACTAATATTTAGATCCTACCATACCCAACCTGTCAACATCCTTACAACTAGACATTGACCAATTTGGACATGACACGACGGTTCCAATCAAAACCAAACCGGGCTAGGAAACAGATTTGGAATTTGGAACCACCCGATTCAGTTCCAGTTTTACCTTCTATCAAACCCAGAACCAGCAATTCGAAATTGTGGGTTCCATATTCTTTTACTTTTCCAAACTCTCAAATCTTTTTTATGATTTTGGCCGTTTCCAAACTGTTTAGGCTCAACCTGCAACAGGCGGTTTATAACTGGGACAACTGAGTCTCCTCAGTTAGGATCCGGTTCCTGGTTTTAGAAAAACCAGAACCGGTGGCTGGGAACTGTTAGTTTCAGGCTACGACTAGCTTTTTTGTTAAAAAATAACAAATAAATAAATTTGAAGAAGTAAAAGGGGAATAATTGACAGCAGCAGATGAACGCCGTTGGAGGGACTTGCGTAGCAATGCCTCAATAGAGACAAAGTCACGTTCAATACCACCAAAGCAAGTCTTACGTTTCTGTATGGCAATGTCACAAGCGACTGAGTCAAGCTAAATATTTCGAAAGTATGGCATGTATTTTTTTCAAATTTCAGCCATAGATGTCCATATGGATCAAGAGGATCCATATCCATATGGGTCAGATCTTATAGGCAATACTGAGATATTGTTTTGAATGTGAACCAAAACGAATACAAACACGAGTTTGAACTTGATTCGTTATAAAATAACCATGACAGTCTTGGTTACTAAAGTGAGTGCTCTGTTGTCATCGTAATGGACATGGGTGGATGTATGCTTCAAGCAACTCTTCCAGCTGTTTGCGGAGATCACTTAACTCGGCCGGACACATACAGTATACCGGTCAGACAGTGTCACAATGCATTTGGACAACGGCAGATCTAAAAACTCTTTTGGGGTGGGACGAATAGCTCCTTGGATGGTTTCAAGTGGGACAAACTATATATTTTAGCCCGTGAAAACATCATGGGCTATAGACTTTAAGTTGATTTTCAAAATTTTAGCTTCACCTCAATGTAGATCCGTCATTGCATTTGGACATAAATTGGTCTTAAATGTACGTATGATCTGAAACCAGCTACAACAACTACAACCGACCCTTTTCCCATACTAGATGGGGTTGGCTACATGGATTCTTTGTTTCCACATAGCCATATCATGTGTCATGTTAGGAGTTAACTCACAATAAGCTAGATCATTCTTTATTGTTTCTTTCCAACACTTTTGTAGTCGTCCTCTGCTTCATTTAATACTTTCCAAATTTAGTTTTTCATACCTTCTTCTTTTGATCCTCTTTCTATATGTTCAAACCATCTTAAACGATATTATCTCATTTTATCCTCTATTGGTGTCACTCCTAAATTGTTTCTAATAACCTCATTATGTATATCTAAAACCAGCTAATATAGAAAATAAACTAATCACGAGCAACGTATGTTCCGTTCATCCTACTCGTTTGCCAACCCAATGGAGTAGCCACAACTACTGAGAGTACAAAATGTGAATGCGTATATATAACAATAACTATCATATATTTTTCTCACGCTCAAGAAGTCACCACATCGCCGAGTTTACGGTTTGGTGCAGTGTCGTGTCAGGCCGTGTCCATGCCTCAAGTTTCACAGAAGAACTTTTACCAGGAAAATGTCAACTTAGTATTGTGTTTCAGGTGATACGTATATCACAAGTTCGCATTACAAAAACCAATTTCACAACCTCCCTGGGGGCACGATCACCATGTCTCATACTATACCTCCTAAAGCTACCATAGCTAGAGGTGAGTATTATTTGAATATAACCCAATCGAAATTTCTATTGCGATTTGGTTTTACTGAAAATCGGTTTAGGTTCAATTTACATTATTATAAAAAATTGATTTATCGGTTCAGATCTGTTTTTAAGGTTTGAAAACCGAATAAACTAAAAACCAAATATAAATACATATACATATATACACACACACACACACACACACACACATATATATATATATATATATATATATATATATATATGTGTGTGTGTGTGTGTGTGTGTGTGTGTTTATATGTATATGCATATGGTGTATATGTTTATATATACATATATACATTATGTATACATATATACATTATGTATACATATATACATATAGATACACACTTATACATATACATATATAGGATTCAGCTATAGAGGATAAATTGAATAACATAACCAAACCATACTGAAATAATTCAGTTCGGTTCAGTCACCTATATATTTTGGTTCGGATTTGATTTTCAAATTTAAAGAATATTTGGTTTTCGATTATTGAATCAAACTACCGATGCACACCCCTAACCAAAGTTTATTCATACACTAAGGAGGGTCACATTATACGGGGCATCTCCTACCAACACCTTGGTTTGCACTCTCAACAAGCGAGTCAACTATGAGAAAAAATATATTATATAAATTGATATATCCGTACACTTATTTATCCTCAAATCTCCTCAAAGATTTTCACGATTAGATCATCATAAGATATTGTACTTGACATTTAATGTGGATTGTGCATTAAATATTTTTTAAATTCAAATTTATACTAGTAATCATGTCATTCGAGCAATAGATATATTTAAGTGGATTTAAGCATAGATTGATGTGGACATAAAGTATGATATTTCTCTCTATATATAAAGCAGTGTTATTCGTATCGCACCGTATCGTACGATACGGTGCGATACCACGATACGATACGGAGGCCCGTATTGTGAAACCCATAGTATCGCACCGTATCGTGCGATACGGGCCGTATCGCACGATACGCCCTGAGACCCTTATAAAGGGTCCCGGGCCGACTGAAACCCGCGATTTTTCGCGGGTTTCCTCTATCTTCTTGGGTTCCTCAAGCTCCCTAAGAGCCGATTTTCGCCTCCTTAGTGTTCAAAGCTCCAAAATTGTGCCCTACGGTGCCCGTGCAAGCCTCCAAACTCGGATTTTGGTATATTTTTAATGTTTTTTTCATTATTTTCTTTTATATTTGTTGTTTTTTGTGTTATTTCGATTTTTTTTTTGAATGACAAAATATGAAGTTATTAAGTGTGTGTATATGATTTTTATTGCATTCATGAAGTGGGAGACACTCGATTTGAGTGTTATTTGAAGATTGGGGAATTTACGAAATGCTTTTATTTTCAGGTTTTTGTTTGAATTAAAGTACTCCATTGAGATGGCAGGAAGGGGTGGTAGAGACTCTCATTCAAAGTCTGATGATCCGGCATGGCAGTGGGGTATACCAGTTGAGGGTTCAAGGTTAAAAATCAGATGCTTATTTTGTGAAAAGGTGGTTAGTGGTAGAATTTCAAGGTTGAAACACCACTTAGCAGGAACCAGGAAAGAAGTTGCTCCATGCACAGGCAGAGTTAGAAGTTTACCAGAAGGTATTAAATGGCAATGCCTACAGATGATTGAGAACATACAAGAACGGAGACAACAAAATGATGATTTTCAGATGTATGAAGAAGCTGATGATGCTACTGCCACTGAATTTGGATTCACTGATAGTTTGCCTTCAGATGCTCGAACAAATATTGGTAGTAGCAGTTCACGAGCACCTACTAGAGGAAAGAGGGTTGCAGCTGAAGACTTTGGAGGTGGCAGAAGAGGAAGTTCAGGAAGGAGTAGAGGAAGAGCTTCTTCTTCTAGCATACATTCGTTCTTTCCTCCTTCCACTACACCTGGTGCTCAATCAGGAATTCGTACTGCTATGGCTTCAGAATAACTGCATGATCAGGCAGACCTTACAGTGGGAAGATAGTTTTATGATGCATGCATTCCATTTAATACAGCAAATAGTTTTCATTTTCAAGTAATGACAGATGCAATTGCAAACATTGGTCCAGGATATAAGATGCCCTCTTATCAGAAGTTGAGAGGGAAGATATTAGATCAGACCGTAATTGAAGTGCAACAATACTGTTCGACTTTGAGACAGTCGTGGAAGGAAATAGGATGTACTATTATGGCAAATGGATGGACCGATAGGCGAGGAAGGACATTGCTAAACTTTCTTGTATATTGTCCTAAAGGACTCATGTTTTTGAGATCTCTAGACATGTCAGAGGAGAGACACACTGCAGAGATCCTACGAGAAGAATTTGATAAGATTATACAGGAGGTTGGGCTACAGAATGTGGTCCAATTGATTACAGATAATGCAGCTAACTACAAAGCAGCTGGGAAGGAGTTAGCTGATATTTATGGGACTTTCTACTGGATACCATGTGCAGCCCATTGTTTAGATCTCATCCTCGAGGATATTGGTGAGATGGATGAAATAAAGGCAGCAACTGAGTGTTGCCAAGATATTACAAAATTCATTTACAACCATGCATTTGTTTTGTGTATGATGAGGAGATATACAGAAGGTGCAGAGCTTCTTCGCACAGCTGTAACTCGGTTCGCAACAAACTTCTTATCTGTACAAAGTATTGTGAGACAGAAGCAAGCTTTGAAGAGAATGTTCTCCTCAGATGAGTGGCAACAATTTGCAGAGTTGCCTCAAAACAGAAGAAATAGAAAGTTGAATGAGATTGCAGAAACAGTTTTTAGAAGTTCATTTTGGAATGCATGTGTCAGATTATTGAAAATTACTTGTCCATTAGTGAAAGTTTTGAGATTGGCTGATAGCGAGGAGAAACCATCTATGGGCTACCTTTATGAAGCCATGGACAAGGCAAAAGAAGCCATTAGAAATAATTTTAATGGAAAAAAGAGAGATTATGTGCCCGTGTGGAAAATAATTGATAGTAAATGGAATAAACAATTGCATCAGCCTATTCATGCAGCAGCATATTATTTAAACCCATCATTCAGGTACTCAGAAACCTTCAAAAGGGACGGTGAGGTTAATCGAGGAATCATTGATTGTATCGACAGATTAGTCCCTGATGAGAGCATAGCAGATGCGATACATCGAGAGATGGAGATATATGATAATGCTCTTCACTTGATGGGTTTTCCTGTTGCAATTCGCAACCGCTCTACGATGCGTCCAGGTACATTGTTTATTTTCATATTTAAGTTGCATCTTACATTACTGTGGATTATTATGTCTCTAATGTTTGTATTTTTTTTACAGATGTTTGGTGGAACAGGTTTGGAAGTGATTGTCCAAACCTTCGAGATTTTGCAGTCAGAGTCTTAAGCCAAACCTGTAGTGCAACAGGTTGTGAAAGAAATTGGAGTGTTTTTGAACACATCCATACAAAAAGCGCAACAGGTTGGAACACAAAAGGCTTAATGATTTGGTTTATATTCGTTGTAACATGCGCCTTCGTGAAAGGTAATGTTGTATTACTTTCAAATTTTCAATTCAATATTATTTAACTTCAGTTTTCAATTGTTAATATTACTTACTAATTGTTTATCTTTGTTTGTGTCGTAGGCAATTAAAAAAAGTAAATAGAGAAGAAAGTCAGTTCGATCCAATAAGTTTGGATAATTTTGATATATTAGAAGATTGGGTTATGGAAGACACTGAAGAAAATGCCCTCCTAACAGAAGAAGACGTTGCTTGGATTAATTTGGAAGGAGCGCAACAACATTATGGAGATGAAGAATTTGATTTTGAAGAAGAAGGTGTGGGCGTCGCTGATGATGATGAGGATCTGCAACAAGGAGAAGATGAAGATTATTTAGTTGATGATCCTGATTACAATTTGTAAAATGTAACATTATATGTAACTGTAGTGTACTGTAAAGTGTAAACTATGTCTGTATTTTATTTTTTGGATTCAAAATATGTAAATTTGGATGCAATTGTTCAATGTTGAATGCTCAATCTGTACTAAACTTACATTATATGAATTTAAAGCAATTATCAGATTTTTCCTGATTTTTTCCAATTTTTTTCGATTTTTTACTAAATTTTATTGATTTTTAATTAATTTTTATATTATTTTAATATTAAAGTATGATACGATACGATACGATACGATACGATATGCCCGTATCGTGGAGCCCAGCGATACACGATATGATACGCGTCAGACAACACTGATATAAAGAGAATATATATATAAAGAGAGAGATGAGAGACTTGTATATGCTAGTATATCTAAATAAATCTCAACCATTTATTTTTTATGAGAAATGATTGAAATTTGAATTTAAGAAACATAAAAGGGATATGAGCCATACTATGAAATTGTGCATAATAAAATGAAACATAAAATTCCAGGAAAAAACTTAACTACCCAACATCGACTTTTAGTTATGGATTTACAAATAAAAAAATGGACAAAGAAGAAAAGAGTGCATCGAGCTATTCGGACTAAATGGTGGAACCTCAAAAGTGAAAAAGAAGATATATTTAATCAGAAAGTACTTCAAGGAGATGTTTGGAATTATGTTGGTACACCCTTTGATATGTTGAACAATATGGCTATACATATTAGGAAAGTGGCGAAAGATGTGTTAGGTGTATCTAAAGGGAGGTGTACCGGCACGAAAAGAAGCTTGGTGGTAGAGTGAAGTAGTGCAAAATAAAATCAAGGCAAAGATGGCATGCTACAAATTACATTATGCTAAGAAAACTAGTGAAACTTTAAAGGCTTATAAGAAAGCACAGAAGGAAGCGAAAAAGGCCGTTAGTGAAGCAAAAGCTAAAATTTGGGAGGATTTATATAAAAAACTCAACTCAAAAGAGGGTGAAAGAGATATTTTTAGGATAGCTAGGGTTAGAGATAAGAAAACTAAAGATCTTAATTATGTTAGATGTATCAAGGACCAGGATGAAAAAATTCTAGTGGCAAATGATGATATAATAAATAGATGGAAAAACTATTTTTATAAGCTTTTTAATGAAAATAAAGATATTAGTATTAGCTTAGGAGAGTTAGCCAAATCAGAAAAGTATATAAACCATAATTTCTATTGACGTATTCAAAAGAATGAAGTCAAAGAGGCTCTTAAACATATGAATGGTAGTAAATCGGTAGGACCAGATAATATTTTCTTATAGAAGTTTGGAAAATACTAA
Source organism: Brasenia schreberi (assembly GCA_036023115.1). NCBI lineage: Eukaryota > Viridiplantae > Streptophyta > Magnoliopsida > Nymphaeales > Cabombaceae > Brasenia > Brasenia schreberi. Next base: position 7,181,600 of record JAYKKT010000047.1, read on the forward strand.
GAGAAATAGGAATCACTTGGCTCACAAGACTATTTAATGAAATATGGAAAAACCAAAAGATGACTGAAGAATGGAGAGCAAGTACACTTATACCCATATATAAGAACAAGGGAGACATTCAAAATTGTGTGAATTATCGAGGTATCAAGTTAATGAGCCATACTATGAAATTGTGGGAAAGAATTATCGAACAAAGGTTAAGACAAGTATCAAGTACAACAGAGAACCATTTTGGATTCATGTCAGGCAGATCTATTGTTGAAGCTATTCACCTTTTGAGACGTCTTATGAAACATTTTAGAGTAAAAAAGAAAGACCTTCACAAGATATTTATTGATATAGAAAAAGCTTATGATAGAGTACCGAGGGAGGATCTTTGGAGAATTTTGGAAAAAAGAGGTATCCCATTGACATACATTAACCTTATAAGATACATGTATGATGTTGCAAAAACATGTGTGAGGACTCATGAAGGAATGACATACTTCTTTGAAGTTAATATTGGGTTACATCAAGGATCAACTTTAAGTCTATACTTATTTATAATGGTGATTGATGAGTTAACAAAACATATTCAAGATAAAGTACCTTGGTGTATGTTATTTACAGATGACATTGTATTAGTGGAGGAGTCTAAGGAAAATGTTAATAGAAAATTGGAACTATGGAGAGAAACATTAGAAAGCAAAAGCCTCCAACTTAGTAGAACAAAGACATAATATATGTAATGTAAGTTTGATGATTTGGTTACCTCATATGACATAGAAATTAAAATTGGCACACATTGCATCCCCCAAAAGGAAAGTTTTAAATACCCAGGGTCAATTTATGAGAGTGATGGAAGAATTGATGGAGATGTTATGCATAGAATTAACGCTGGTTGGTTAAAATGGAGAGGAGCATTAGGTATTCTTTGTGATAAGAAGATACCATTAAAGTTAAAAGGTAAATATTATAGAGCTACAATTAGGCATGCCATGTTTTATGGTTCTAAGTGTTGGGCAGTTAATCATCAACATATACAAAAGATGTCTCTGACAGAAATGAAGATGTTGAGATGGATGAGTGGTCATACAAGAAAAGACCGTATATATAATGAGGTTATTAGAAACAAATGAGGAGTGACACCAATAGAGGATAAAATGAGAGAATATCGTTTAAGATGGTTTGGACATATAGAAAGAAGATAAAAAAAAGAATCTATAAGAAGGTATGAAAAAGTAAATTTGGAAAGTATTAAAAGAGCTAGAGGACGACCACAAAAGTGTTGGAAAGAAACAATAAAGAATGATCTAACTTATTGTGAGTTAACTGTTAACATGGCACACGATAGGAATCTATGGAAACAAAGAATCCATGTAGCTGACCCCATCTAGTATGGAAAAAGGCTTAGTTGTTGTTTGTTTGTTATATATATATATATGTTAGTGCACCCCACAAATTTTAAATGTTGGTGTCCTCCCAGTGGCACACACCCCACATAACATAGACGACAAGTGCTCTAAGTAAGTAGCTCTCTCCCTCGCTATATTTGACAACTGACCTCTCACGATCGAGAAGATCGATTGATAAAGTGCCTTACATAACAACTGAACCACTATCTCCTTTGTTTATCTTCCATGTGTAATACCGGATTTGGCCATTCTCAGCAATAAATCGATGGAATATGAGAATAAAGGCCATCTTCTCGGATTCCATGGATACGTTATTTGTGGATAAGAATAAAATGTATACATTACAAATAATAATAAAAGCTTATAACGGAAAGTACACAATGGGAAATATTAGGAAGACAAAGTCGATTTTAATTATAAATATTATAGTGAATAAAGTGAAAAATACAAACAAAAAAATTGGAAAACAAAGAAACAATGCTTCCTTGGAAATCCCTATGAGGGTAACCATGTAAACCATTTCTCCCCTTCCTTCTCCTATTTGTGTTGAGCGAGTCTTCCTTCAGGCCTTCAACTCTCCGTTGCATGACTGAGGACTCCGGCGAGGATGTTGCAAAAGGTACAAAATATCATCATCAGTGGCATAAGGGCCAGGTTGACTAGAATCTACAAAATAGGTACCCGTTAATGTTTGAAAAACAAAGATGAGAGAAAGTACGAAGAAAATCTTTCCACCATAAGGCTTTTCCTTTACGAAAAACCAAAAGCAACAAGGACAAAGATACACCCAACTGTCCTCTATTCACAGTTAACCGAGAAGAGATTAAAAACAAAAAAAGGGAAAAGGGAAAACGCTCTTTGAGACTGTCATAAAAAGGACTGACGAAAGGGGCCACCGACATAGACAGCTTGAGACTGTCGAAAAAAGGGTAGTTAGACAGACAGTCATAAGCCAATATACATTGCTTAAGACTATTGGGAAACAAGAAAGGGGGGACCCATAAATGAACCGAAAAAATGATCAAAGAAGATGATCAGCTCTCCGACCGTCTCACTCTTTCTCCTTCCTCGCTCTCGCTGTTCTCTCTCTCTCCCTCTCTCGCGGTTTTCTTCAATAACTGAAAACTACCAATGGTTTTCATCAAAACCATGGCATAAAATGTGGTTTCTTGAAAACCACTGGCGAAAATTGTCTTCGCCGTGATTTTATAGAAATTGCATCGAACAGGGGACTAAAAAGTTTGTTCAACCCTCGGTCATTCGATAAAATAATGAACTTTCATGGGATAAATTTACAAAAAAATCTAGATATTTTAAAGTCAAAAGATGGTTTTGCCACTAAACGGATGAAAGGAAAATTTTATCCTTTGGTAATTTGTGAAAATTACCAAAAACCAACTTATTAAATTACGCAATTATCCTTGAACGTGTAGGATATTCATAGGTTTGCCACTGAGTGAAAAGATGATTCTGCCCAGTGTCTTCATGGAGAATTATAGATTTGGACTATTATTTTGTCCTTTGTCTTTTTGCATAATTTACCAAACTAGATAGATGAACAAAATTACCGTTTTACACCTTAAATTTTAGAGAAATTACAATACAGGTAATAAGGAGAAAATTATAAATTTGTCCCCAAATTGGTTCTAAAATAACAGAATCATATTAAGAATATTCTATAATGGTACCTAAGCACTATTTAAAATTGTTTTTTGGTACTTGGAGTCATTTCCAGTTTAGTACATGGATCCTTTGTAAATTACATTTTGATGGTTGGTTATTAGTCGTATTATCTATTATATGTTGTATGTTGAATGTTTTCCTTTTAGACCATTTTATTGTTATTTTTGTGAAACAATTAAAAATGAATTCTATTATTTGTGCATATGAATTGGGAAAAACTAAAAAATTAAACATTCTAAATTTACAAAGATGAAAACTATGAATCATGTTGGCTCTTACATTGGAGGGTGTAGATTATGTATTAAGGAAAATAATTTTGCCCCCACTCCCAATGCAATAAAAAAAGAAAAGAAAATGTATAAAACATTCCTTAAAGATGACATAATAGCCAGAACCATAATGGTGACATACATGGAAGATGATCTAATTAGGATCATCAAGGAATTTGGGACCACTAAGGAGTTGTTTAACTCAATAACATCTAAATGTGATACTACAATTGATGTGGACATTAAGGTTGAAAAAAATAGAAAACTGAAAAATACCCTCGAATCAAGCTTTAATCAGCTCACATCTAGCTTGGGTTTAGTGGTGATTACAAGTTTAATTGTCCTTATCAATTCCGGTTGTGGAGGAGAATTCCTAAAAGGCTAGAAACCATTGCAACCAGAATATCTAATAATTTGTTGGTTCACATCAACAATCAAGTTACATGTCCAACTATTACTGCATAAATACAATACCTACAAAATAAAAGAAGGTGATAATGTAGTAGAACATGTAAAGGAGATATTATTAATGACAAGAGGCTTATCTATAGCAAAGTCGGTCATCCCCGAATCTATGCAAATATCCACTATCCTTAATAGTCTTCCCTTGCCACTACCCTTTGATTAGGGGCTTAAACAAATATTTTTTATTTACTATTAAAACTAACAATTGAATAAGAGTATATAAATAAAAACGAGAAAGAAAAATTGTTAGTAGCTGAATATGAGATAGGATCAAGCTCCAAACCAAACTAGAGAAATAATAAATCAAATAAAAAGTTTGACAAAAATAACAAGAAAAACGATCAATCTATTATGAAATCGTAGGAAACCGCTTATTGGATCAAGTACTTCAACTATAAAAAAATAGAGCACTAGAAGAGATTGCTATAACAAGAAAACTAACGGTGAAAACACCCAACAATGTAGTCACACAGAGAAGCAAAACATAATTTGTGTGGTTTGATAAAATGCCTCTATATGTACCGTCCAATAACTGGTTGGTGGATCAATTCAGGAGCAACATTACATATTTGAAAGAGCAATGAAGGGGTTATAGACCTAAAGAAACATAAATCAATGGAACATCAAGTATATATAGGAAATAAAACTTTCTCACATGTTTTTGGGGTTGGGTCATATAGGATACATGTACAAGACACACAAGTTGTATTAACTTGTGTATTAATTATGCCCTCTATAAGACACAATTTAGTTTTGGTCCCTGCCTTAGTTAAAAAATGTTTTGAAGTTAGGTTTGTCCCTCATAAGGTAATTGTGGAGAAGCATAAAAGAATAACTTTTTCTGAAATATTTGATGTTAAACATAAATTATACAAATAAACATCAATAAAATGATAGTTCATTTGCTTATATTGATTGTGCATTTAATGTTGATATGAATGTATGGTAAAACCCCTATATCATATAAGTTTGAAAAAGTTGAGGAGATTATCCAACTTTGACTTGTCTGAATTTCATGAAAGCACTTTTAGTAAGTGTGAAGCCTATATAAAAGAAAAATAACAAGAAAAACATTAACCAAAGACATAACTAGGGCAACAACCCTATTGTTGATCATTCACATTGATTTATGTGGATCATTTAGAATGAGATCATATCGACGTAAGGTTTATTTTATAACCTTTATCGATGATTACTCGAGATATAAGTATATATATCTCTTACCACATAAATATGAGACACTTAAGGTATTCAAAGAATATAATGAGGAAGTTTAAAACTAATTAGGACATTCAATCAAAGTCTTAAGGTCTGATCAAGGTGAACAACATACTTCTACAAAATTTTAGAATACTGTAAAACTTTAGTATTTCAAAATAAAATAAAATACCCAAAATACCTCAACAAAATTGTGTAGCAGAAAGATATAACATGACTTTATTGAATATGACAAGGTCTATATTACTAGATGCTTTTCTACTAGGGGTATTTTGGGGAGAAGCAGTAAGTACAATCATATATATTAAATAGAGTACATTATAAGGTTGTATTCTCTACACCATATGCCAAATCTAAGTCATCTTAGGAGGTGAGAATCTATTGCACATGTAAAGATCCTTGATTAATCTAAGGATAAGTTGGACAACAGGTCATTGAGATGTATTTTCATTGGATATCTAAAGGTTCTAAAGAATATAGGTTTTATCACAAGTACCATGAATTAATAAAAAGCAGAGATGTTGAATTTTTAGAGGAGACTAAGAATGATGATGATGCTCTAGTAGATCTAGATCTATCATCATTTGAACCCATACATAATAATCTTTCTAAACAAACCAAAACTTTAAGTAGACATAAAAGACCTAGGGTCACACCATCCTACTTAATTGATTCTCACACTTACATTGTAGAGGAAGTGTGCAATTCAATGGATTTAGATAAGATAACTGATAACTTGAAATATCAAAAGGCTATTGAGTCTTGGGAAAAATCCATTGATGAGGAAATTGAATCTATTGAAAAAAAACAAGTTTGTGAATTAGTTGATTTGCCAAAAAACATATAAGGTATAGGCTATAAATGAGTTCTAAAAGAAAAATATAAAGTCAATAAATCTATCGACAAGTTTAAGGCGATGTTGATCCCAAAAGGATTCTCATAAAAGGAGGAGATAAATTATATTGAGACGTATTTCTCTATTATGAAATTTACATCCATAAAGATAATTTTAAAATTTGAAAATATTATGATTTGGATTTACATCAATTAGATGTAAAAACTATTTTTTAAATAGAGATTTAGATGAAATCATATATATGCAACAACTAGAAAGATTAGGTTAAAAAATCTCTATATGACCTTAAAAAATCATTTCATCAATGGTATTTGTCTTTTCAAAATGTCATTATAGAACTTAAGTTTGTGACTAATGAATTTTATCACTGTATATATGTTTGAAACAATGGGAGCCATTTTGTCATTCTATCGTTATATCTAGATAATATATTATTGATTAGGAATAACAATGAGATAATTGTCAAAATCAAGTCATGGTTAAACTCAACATTTGAAATGAAGGATATGAGAGAGGCATCCTATGGGAATAAAAATATCTCGAGATAGAGAATCTAAATTATTGTGCAAAAGTAAAGAGAGAGATATAAACTATATCCTCAAGAAATTTAAAATGGATGAATGCAAGTCTATATCTAAACCTATTACGAAAGGGGTCAAACTAAACAAGACAGATTGTCCCACTCAGGGATATAACAAGCATAATGTTCCTTATACACAAGTTGTTGGTAGCTTAATATATGCTATGTTATGTACAAGACCTGATATCAATTTCGCTATTAGTCTTATAAGTAGATATCAAAGTAATCTTGGTTAACATCATTGAATAACTGTGAAAAGGATTCTAAGATATATTAAAAGAACAAAAGACTTGAAACTGTGTTTTCAAGCAAATGAACTAAAAATGGTATAATACTCACGTACTGACTTTGCTGGGAGCAAAGATGACAACAAATCAACTTCTAAACAAATATTTCTATTTGGAGGTGGAGTTGTTTCCTTGCAAGAAAAAAGGTTATGTAGCATTGCATATACAATAAGCTGAGTATTTTGTTTGATGTATGGCTGCAATGAGTGTCGTTTGGATAATCGCTTTATACTTGATTTGAAGTTGGATATAGCCAATGAACCAATTGTCATTTATTGTGACAACAATGTAGCAATCTCTTTGATTAAGAGTGGAGTTGATAGCTCCCGAAGCAAGCATATAATAGTTAAGTACCACTATATTTATGATATGGTTAAAAAAAATGAGATATCTATATCATATATGTCAACTAATGATATGTTGGTTTACCCCTTGACGAAAGATATAGAGGATATTTTTTCAAAGCACATTGCAGACATGAGTTTGAGATTTGTTTAAAGTGTATTAAATTATACTATAATAATTGTTGTGTAGGAAAGAACATGTGTCGATTACAATTACACCTACAATCATACCCAATAAAACTTGGAAAAACCCACAAAAAAAGTGGGAGGTAAAAGCCTGTGTATCATAAAGCTTGGCTCAAATGGCTAAATGGGAGATGTAACAACAGATTTGGACATTCTCGGTAATAAATCCATAGAATATGGGAAGACGTCATCTCCATAGATATGTTTTCTGTTGATAAGATTAAAACGTATATATTACATATAAGAATAAAGGCTTGTAATAGAAAGCCCAAAACGGGAAAGACAGGGAAGACGAAGCTGGCTTTAATGGAAGTTTTTCATTATAATATTTTTGTGAATACATTGAATACAGACAACAGAAACTGAAAATTAGAGAAACAATGCTTCCCTAGAAATCCCTTTAAGGGTGAGCGTGTAAACCATTTCTCTCCTTCCTTCTTCCGTCCACTTAGCTAGTCTTCTTTCGGTCCTTTCACTCTCCGTTGCGGGACTGAGAACTCCGGGGAGGATCCTGATGAGATGAAATATCTCCATCACCATGAATGCTAAACCAACCACATTGAAGTTGTTGAGCATGCAATTTTCGTCACTTCACTTGCATGAGATGCGCATTCTTCTCATCTGCCAACCTGATTTTAAGGCACCAATCAGCTCTAAAATACAAATTTTGCATGGTTTCCTTCGTCTTTATTTAGCTCTCCTTAGGAGCCTTCTGCTTCATCATTGCCGAAATAGCCATGAGAAAAATGGTTCACCTCTACCACGTTCACGTGACTCTCTTTTATGCCTCTGCATGGCCCTATCAAATGGTAATAGAGTGACAGACCTTGGCTTTGTTGGTGCTCCTTGGGAAGGTGATGAACTATGCAGTGGCAACGGCGGTAGTCATGGTGGTGATGGCCATGGAGCGGGCGATGGAAGTGGCAGACAGGATCCAGGCACGGGTGGGTGTAACGGAGGAGGTCAAGGGTATGGCCAGGGCTATGGTCCTACTTGTTGTAGTTGCTTTCCTTTTAATCACTGGCTAGTTGAGAATACGATGGAACTCAAGAAAGGCGCAAACACTGGTACTAGCCCTTAAAACTTGATCAGTAGTATGTATTGGACACACTTTCATGTACGCAAGGTAACATGAAGGGAAAGAAAAGTATAGATACTAAGGAACAAATGAAGCCTCTCTCTCTCTCTCTCTCTCTCTCTCTCTCTCTCTCTATATATATATATATATATATATATATATATATATATATATATATATATATATATATATAAACCCTTGTTCGCTGCTCTGTTAGTTTATTATATGAATGGGTACCAAACAAGCTCTGCCCATAGATGTTCATGAACGGCTTGCGATCCTTTTAAGAGGTAAACCACGTTAAGAGAGCTTTTTTTTTGTTACAAGAGGAGGCCGAAGCCTAACACACACACCCACGCATGCAAGCCCCGGGAGTCGGACTCCCTTCCAGCAGTAACCTTTGCTTGAATAATTCCCTACAAAAGGGCGCACTAAGTAAAGCATTTCTTTATGAAAAAGTTAATGGTCCTTCATATAGTTTAAATGCCCAAATAGAAATACGGGTAAAGACTTTTTTTCTTACAAGAGGAAGCCGAAGCCTAACACATGCACCCTCTGAGAGTTGAACTCCCCACCAGCAATAACAAGTGCTAGAACACCCTGCCGTGGGTTACAGTCCAGGAAAGACCTTCACGAGCTGAAAATGTTGAGGTCAGACGGTTCAAAATGGGGAGGTCAAGGAGAAGTACAAGCAGCTCAATTGGTTTAGCAGCCCTATTTACTAGCGTGCAGGAGCATTTACAACATCATCAACCTGAATTTCGTTTGCATTTTTGCATTTAGAATCCAAAGTCTTAATAGCTCCTACGTGCAAAAGCTCAATTTTGAGTCATCGTCAATAACATGATAGGGTTATTTCCGAGGTTTCCTGTGAAGTATGAACGGTTGTTCTGTCCAACGCCAAGTGAATTCAAGCTCAAATTCACTTAAAATTTTCACTGTTGAATCAAAATAATGAATAGTTGAGATTTTAATTTAAAAAATAAAAAATACTGTTTTAATTTTGTATTTTAGCATCGTATACATTAATTGATGAGTACACACATAGACTCTCTCTCTCCTTCTTTATATATATAAAAGGAGAGTAGTTACATTGTTCATTTATCTTATTTATATTTTTTAATACACTTATAATTTTACACGCATGTCTTAAAAAGTCAAGACAAACATGAATATGCCATTAATATATATAATAAAAAACATTTATTAAAAGAACAGATTACACGGATCCTTTCTTTAGGTGTTCGTGGGTAAATAAATGCGTATATCACTTAAGGATGCCAAAATTCGCGCCCGATCTGAGTTCCATTGAATCTTCCATGGGGAAAACGAAGCCCAGATATGAAAAGGTTCAAACTTCAAAGAACGCCTTCTTTTATAATTATCGACCTTTACATTATAATCTTGCAGATCTTAAACCGATAGGTTCCATTCTGGTTACAATTCCTTAAACCATTGAAATTTTAAAAATCATAATCCGTCAGGTGGCGTCCTGGTTACATTTTCGTCAGTACATTACCTGAAAATATACTCCACAGCGCACACACATACACAGATGATTACCTGAATGTATACATTTTCGTCAACCAGGTGAAGTTCGGCTCACCAGTTTGACCCGAATAGATCCCCCGCCCCAACACACACAGAGACAGATGATTACCTGAAAGTATACCCACCTAACATTATATATTGTTACGTAACAGATACACAAACATACACGAGCACGGACACATATGCACCTACACATCTATGATGGAAAAAATACACGGAGATGATTCCCTCAAAGTATACTCCACCTAACATAATATACTGTTACGTATACATATGCACAAACACACGGGCACGCTCACATACACACCTGTACATGTTAGTTGGAATACACTTGACATATTTCCATGCTTGCTTTGCAATGCAGTTGCTGCGAAATCTTCAAGCAATCAGTAAGACCAACTTATACAAAAGGGTGGGTGTACAAGTGGTCTACTTAAAACCACTATTCTCTTCTTCGAGTTTTCTGCTAGAAACCCTCAAATTACAAAGCAAAACATCACGGCCACACAACACAACCTGGAAGAAGCCATTGATCTGTTTCGAGAGAAGATCTAACCCTTGAGAAAGACTCTCTACCTTCTCCTTCAATCCTTTCACAGACATCTTCAAAGTTTCTGTATCGTTGTTGCCAGGCGATCTCGCAGTCACGGTCAGAAGCTCTACTGCATTGCGATCGACTGCCTCCAAATCTTTCACTACAGTTGACGAGCCATCACTGAACAACCTCTTGAGTTCCGCATTCACATCCGTTTGAATCTCCATGAAGGTCGCAGACCATGCAAACTTCTCAGGAACCTCCAATTCTATCAGTGACTTCGCCGACCTTGAAAAGGCCGCAGAGAAAACACTGCAAACAAATATCGTCTGGACCTTGACCCCATACATAGCACAGAGCAACACCCTGCCCCTAGCGGTGGTCTTGACCTTTGGTTCATAAAGGGTCTTGGTGAGACTGTGCAGAGTCTGAAGACAATCCTCCAGCTTAGCACTTCTCGGTGAACATGAGCTCAGTCCTCTCGAACCAACTTGCTGCATCCAATCCACAATGGAGTTGCGAGCCCGAGACATCTTATCCTGTGAAGGGTTTCCAGCAGAAACATCCAGAAGATGAAGGGCATATTGAAGCAGAAGCTGCCCCTGATCCAGTCTCGAGACCTCCGAGCTCAACGAGTTGCAGATATCTAGCAGCTTCACACTGTCGGTCAAATACGAATCCATCCAACTCTCATCCCATTCGGGGGTCGGGAACTGCAGATTTGTTATGAGAGATTTGATCTCTGTGTGTGTCTCACATAGAGATCCAATGGCCAGAACCATCCATGAAATGCTGAGAACATCACTCTTATCCTTTGGTTTAAGCCTCTGAAGCCGTCTGGCCAACGAACCCTCAAAGTTTTTTAGCAGCTCCAGGAACTTCGTGGGGATGTGTGATCCGCCAGGAAGGATCTTGCGCAAGGGATTATCTAAATTGAAGAAAGGTCTGTGCACATCATGCAGCCGACTCATTTTTCCTGGTGCCACGAAGATAGGTCGATCAAGAATTAAAAAGCATTGCGAGCACCATGTCACCATTTTACATGATTAACACGATTCAAGTATTAACTCGACTCCACCATGATTTCTACATGTCCTTGGGAGAGGTATAAGAAACAAAGATCCATCAAACATAAATCCTACCTTATGCTGAGTTAACTGCTAACATGGCACATGATAGGGCTCTGTGGAAACAAAGAACCCATGTGGCTGACCCCGTCAAGGATGGGTAAAGGCTTAGTTGTTGTTGTACCATGATTCATCGATAGCATAAAACCAGTCTAATATCAAAGAGAAACTTGAATTGGAGATACCTTGAATCTTATTGCTTTTTACCCACCCTGAGGGCCAGTGGGTGTGCCTTTCACCTTAAACTCGTTTAAAAAATTATAAGCAAAAAGATCAAGAAGAAACACAGCCAGATTTCAATTGCTGCTGTTTTAACAGAAAAGAGACGATGCAGCTAGTTTTCATGTTTATTTCATGAGAAATTGAACAAACAGCCATAACTGTGCCAATTAACAAATCTTTTCAAAAAACTTGGGCAACTCACGGGCAGAAAGGGATCGACCAGTTTAAGTTATGGTGTACTAAATCCATGAATTGACTCAAAATATATAATATTTTTAACTAATGGTACCAACCAGCATATTTTGAGCAACCCAAACAGGAAAGAAAAATGCAAAGGATTGCTTATCTTGACAAAGAGTGATGAATCAAACAAAACAAGGGAAAACAGACAGTATGTATGCTTTCTCCAAATGAATATCTTAGTTGAACCAAACCTACTAAGCAGTCCTTTCAAGAACAAATCTAAAACTACCCACAAATGATGTTTTTCTCCATAGCCCTAAAATTTCTGCATTTACATTTCAAAATCATCCAATCAATAAGGTCAACGCAAAACAATCATTCCATCCACACAATATAATAAAACGTACAAAGTGTTAAGCATTAAAATTATGATTAATTCCAAAGTAAACACGAACAGCAACACTGGCTACAAAAAGTTTACCACAAGTTCAATAAAATGAACATCAGGAAAAGGAAATAGGTAAGATCCCATCGTTGATTCCCGCCTACATGATAATTTTCTTCATTCATCAATAAATCGAGCAAACCAAACTCTTTCTTCGTATAAGAGAGTAACATCCATAACTATGTTAATAAGAACCATTCTCTACCACAAAATGGAGCGAAAGAAAACCCTAATCGGATCTCAAGAGCCGAAAAGACCATGGATGCTCAACAGATCTAACATTCATGCATCAGAAAAAAACGAAGAAGCAAAGCTAAAAGCCACAATCTTCAAGATCCGTCGCTCAACACACCGATCTAAAAAAACGCAAAACTAGATACAAAGTAAGATCAGAATTAACCCGCAAAATCGCATGAAACGTGCCTTAATCAGGTCGGCGAACCCGATTCCACATCGAGAACACAATAATCCCAGAAAAACGGAGTGCGGGAAATTTTTCCATAGAAAAGAAATGAGAAAGAAGGAAACGGGAGAACACGGAATTCCTTCGTTGTTACAAGAAGAAGACGAACCTTCCAAGACTTTTACAAACGCCTGCCTTCAGAAAAACGAAAAGTGATCCGCAGCAGAAAGAAGAAGAAGAAGATGAATCAGAAGATAAGAAGGTGGACGAACGATAGAGGAAACCTAGCCGTTGATTGTGGGGTTGGGGAAGCCTTGTAAGTATGATGACTAATACTGATGTGACGTTACGAATCAGGAAATGTCGACAACACCCTAAGCTTTTACTCTTATCTCTTTTGACCGGTTCATCTTTCCGAGTCTATAGCAGGAGCTGAGATCACCCTCTCCGAGGCGTTGATTTCGGTCTACAAATTCTTCTGGCCGTCCATCTCGGTAACTACATCTTATCGAAGTCGTAGTCGGGTCGACCCGAACCATATCAGGTTGGACCCCGTTTTGGACAGAAAGACCTTACCTAGTTTTGAATTGAAGAGAAGTGACCCGACCCGATCCCCATCATCCAGTTTGCCATCTGCTTTTTATGTTAAGGGGAGTAGATGATCCATTCCTTGTCCCTTCTCTCAGTTGGCCTATCAATAATGTTTTTCCCATATATATTTTTTTTGTTACAAGAAGAAACCGAAGCCTAACACATTTTCCACCCAGACAGACATGTTCCCCCACCTTTTTTTCACTAAATGATGATATAAAAAAATTAACATTTTGGAGAACTGAATTCCCAACAACTTGAGGCGAAGGAAAGTCATCTTGCCACCAAGTTACATATAGGCTGTAATAGATAGTTTTATGAAATCCTGAACCGTAGTCGAATAGGGGGTCTTTGGTTCCGGTTCCAGTTCAAGAACCGATTCTGCCAGTTTCAGTTCCATAAAGTTTTGTGTCCGGGTCGATTCTGGTTTGATTCAAATGACCTAACCGAGTCCAAACCAACCATGTCTCCCTCCCCCCTTCCACACACATACATGCACCCTTCAGAAGTCGAACTCTCCACTGAGATTTGTTTAGATAAACCTACACTTGTTTAGATATACTTGTACCTAAGTGTATTAGCATATATATACTAAGCTCTCTGTGTATGTATATGTATATATATAGAAGGTGAGTCTACTAGGCTTGTCACTTTATATACTTAACGATCCTTGAAAATCTCAATCATTAATCTCTTAAGATCGACAATTAAATTCAAAATGAAAATTACGCATGTAAATCAAGTACACTATCAAAGTATATATGCATTTTTTTCACTTTCAAACTCGATGGTTAAAATTTTTAAGAATACAATGGGTGTATAACATGGCAAGCATATCAAACTTTATTCACACACACACACATATATACATATATAAAGAGAGAGAGAGAGAGACCCAACCTTGGGATTTACAAGATATATGCATATATATGTATATATGTATATCTATATATATAAGCATATATGTATGCATGTATGTATGTACATCTATATATATATATATATATATATATATATATATATATATATATATATATATATATATATATATATATATATATATATATATATATATATATGTGTGTGTGTGTGTACATTTAATGAAAAACTAAACATATATATGTGTTGTGAAGTATATATACGTGTGTATATATATATATATATATATATATATATATATATATATATATATATATATATATATATATATATATATGCACGTACATATATTTACATGTAATTGAAAAACTATACATATATATGTAGTATGTATGGCTTATATTCATATAAATATATACACACATATATACATCTAATGGAAAAACTATATATAGAGAGAGTATATTTATACATGTACATATATATGTAATTGAAGAAAACTATACATATATAGATGAACCATATATACTACATATATACATATATATACATGTACTAAGAAACTATACATGTAATAAATAAAACTTCACATATATAAATGTAATAAAAAAAACTATACATACATATAGTGTATATGTATACATGTAATAAAAAAACTATATATATAATATTTATATAACATATATTTTTATATGTGGAAGTAAAAAGTGTTAGCCCATATTGACATCTCTACCGGTTTGGAAAGGATGTCTCGCATGACTCAAAGAGATGAGAAACAAAGAATAAAAGAAAATGGGAAAATTCACATAAAAGCACCTGAAAAAAGGGAAATGAAAGCACACCTTGCATGTGCCTATTAGCAAAAATGCACATAATGTTTTCAAGCCATAAAATTAGACTGTATTTTTGTTTCCGTCAAAAACAACCATGTCTAACTTACAATAGATTTGATTATAGTAAATTAATTAATGGTATATCTCCCACAAGGTTATCAAGATCTTTGTGCAAATTGTGCATCTTATGATCTATTGAGGATTGAGGACCATAAAAATGAATGAGATCTTGAAGTCCTTTCTTACATCTATTTCTTTTCTTTCGTCACAATGGGGAGGCTAAAGCCAAACAATGCAAACACAAGTATCAAATTCACGATCTTAAACTTATGAGTCAAGTGCCCTACCAACTGAGCTAACACTCTTACTTTTACCTCTGTTTGTTTTAATTTTATGTATATATATATATATATATATATATTTGGAGAGAGGGAAGGGAGGGGGGAGGAAGTAGTTCATGCTCAATACTCAATTCTACTCAATAGTTCATTTTGTACAGTTTCACTGTTTCAACCACCGACTACCATCTTCTATCACCTTCTAATACTCCATTGCCTCAAATCGTGTTCCACAAGTCAAACCACCACCACCGAAACTACTTAAAAACCTAAATATTTATATATAGGTGGATTTGTGGGTTTATTTAAGTGGTTTTAGTGGTGACAACAATAATTTTAACGAGTGGGAGACGATTTCGGGTAATAGAGTAGTAATAGAAAGTGATGAAAGCTGGATGCCAATGGTTGAAATGTCTGAATCATACAAAACAAGCCATTAGGTATGATTGAGTATTAATTATAGACCACTTACTCTATATATATACCAATGGGTATATAAATATACTTCATATGTTTCAGTATGATTATTTTTAATATGATTATTTTTGTGTAGAGGAGTATTGGGTACTTTATGCACAATCTCGACAAACTTTCATAAGTACATTGGCCATACAAAATGAGATTCTTTTTGCATGACATCAAACAATTTTAGCTTTCAAGGCAATAAGATCATATGATCAACTCCAATAGCCTTAAAGACTGTTCCTTTAACATGTATGGAAGTTATGTTTTATTTCAGAAATGTTGCTTGGGTCATATTTAAAAGTCCATCAATTCTTTAAATGCCTTTTTGTAATTTGTATGATGTGCATGATTTAGGTACTCCTTTTATTATTCAATTCATGAGCAATTTTCTAACATTTCCACAAAAATTTGTGTGCAAAGTTATTCTCTTTTGTACACAAATAAAATCAATCATTCTATATATAGAGAGAGGAGGGGAAGAAGAGAGAATGGAAGCTACTAGACTCCCATTCATACGAGATTCAGTTAAGCGATTGTATCGTTCGTGCGATTGCGCAGATGCTGCTAAACGAAAAGAAATGCAATACATGAGGCACCCATGAATGGGTTAGGGTGTCTCTCGAACGATAGTCCTCTCCCTTCTCTCTCTTTCTTTTTCTCTCTCCCATTACCATAGTTCTTGTGATCCATCATATTCTTCCCCCCTCTCTCGATCTACCGGTTAGATATTTGTCTCTCTCGATTGATCAATAGTTATCCTCCTCCCATACAACTGCAACTCCAATGTAGGAATATTTGTCTCTCTCTCTGCCATCTCCTAGGTGAATAAATTGAAGTTCATGAACATGATCATATATAGAAATATTCGATGCTCAGATTCATTCATGTTTTATATGAACTGAGTCAAGTTCGGATGGACGCAATCATATCTTTTAATCTTAACCAAAGTCATTTTGCACATTAAGTGAGATCGAGAAGAGGGCGATTGATGGCTCATGTTGAATAGTATCAAATCAAGGTTATAATGTTTCTATTATGTTGACTTTAGGTGATTCCATTTTGACGGATTGATGTTTGTAGTTTTCAACGATACATTTATTATTTAGCTTTGTTGATCTTGAAGAATCCAAAATTTAGTGAGGGGAAAAAGATTTGCTATATGCATTTGAACCAAAATTCGTTCAAGTATAGTCTTCATTTTCTACCTCTTATTTTAGTGTTGAAAATAAGTTGGGTTAAATCTATGTGTACATGAACAAAACAATCATGAGTAATGTGAATCATTTTCTAGCGATGATGCTTGTGACATAATTTTTATAGCTATTCGAGGTACTTTAGTTCTTTAAATCAAAGTGAATTGGATATTGGTTCTTTGCTGCTTATTTTTCTTCTTTATATCATATGAAGACAATAATCTAAATACGTTGAAATATTTCTTGTTGACTTCACTTTTGCTTTCTCTTTTGTGATGCTTTGGAACAATAATTTAAATGTAGTTTCATTTATGTTCTGAAAGCTTGTTCATGTGTAATGGGAAAATGATCAAAGCTTATCGAAATATGGATTCAAACTAAGCTTAAAGTTTTGGATTTGTTTCAAGAAGGTTAGATATGTTTGTTAGTATGAATGAGATTGTTGATGATCCTTCTCTTGAGTTAGATATTAATAAGATTTTTACAAAACTATATTTAGACAAAAATGTTGAATGATTGGAAGAAGATAAAGATATTATTGACAAGATGCTAGAAGTTGATGGTGATAGTGATAATAATGGTGATATAAAGTAGAATGTATGTGATTCCAAAGATCAAACTACTGGAAAATAGTTTATACCAAGAGTCAGCCTTCAATATACAGCTTTGGTTGATATGGATTTTTATTCATATAATGATAGATATAATTTTTATGACTTCTATGCTAGAAGGGTGGTTTTAGGTGGAAAAAGAAGAAAACTAGTTGTTGAGCTTTTACATGTAATAAGAAAGGCTATAAAGAAGAAAAAGTAGGTATCAAGAAACATGTGCCCACAAGATGTGGTTATAATGTTAGAGTGACTATAAAATTTTATAAAAATAGGCAGAAGTGGGTTATTAGTAGACATTTTCGAACTGATAATCACAATTTGCATTCTCCTTCGAAGATGAATATACACATATCGACGAAAGGCTTAAGTTCTATGCATGAACATATGATGGACACATGATCAAGAGTTGGACTGAAACAATTTGAAGTTATTGATGCCATATTATATGATTTAAGTGGAGCTCATCGCATTCCATTCACAGAAGATCATATTTATCAATACTTGCAAGAATAAAGAAAAAGGTATATGGAAATTGATTAGTAAACAACATTGGAATATTTTTAGAAAAGAACTTGAAAGTTTCAAATTTTTATTATGCTATTTAAACTAGCAAGAATAAGCATCTAACAAGTTGTTTATGGATGAATGGTAGAGGTCGTGAGGATTATTATTATTTTGATGATACAGTTTTATTTGATATTATAAAAAATAAATATTTAATACCGTTTGCACATTTTATTGGAGTAAATCAATACAACCTGTCAATTATATTTAGATATGCATTACTTGGAGATGAAAAGAAAGAATCTTTTATTTGGTTGTTTAGAGAATGACTAAAAGTGATGAGTGGTCAGGAACTAGTTTCAATTATTACATATCAAGATCCAAGAATGAAGAACACAATCAAAAAAATGTTTTCAATAACAGTTCATACATGTTGCTTATGGCATATAATGAAAAAGATTTCAAAGTATCTAAATGGTTTATATAAACAACATTCTAATTTCAAGAGTAAATGGAATGCATGATTGTATAAGTGGAGGATTGTAATGATTTTGAGGAATGATTTTAACTAAGAAGATTATTTCCAAATAAGCAAGTAGTTGACTGCTCTTTGGTTGGATCATGAGACCTAGTAATCACATTACTCACCTAAAACCTTCAATGTCAATCACGCAACATAGTGAAAGCATGAAAAATATGTTCAGAAAAAGCATAAAAAATATGTTCAGAAAGTATCTTAATGCAAGCGCTTCGATATATATATATATATATATATATATATATATATATATATTTGTTGAGAAGTTTGATAAAGTTGTTGCAAGGTGACATTTTAAAGAAACGAAGTACGATTTTAAGGTGAATTATGGTGCAACCTTGTTCTATTAAAAGCTCATTACTAATCTAAGTGAGAGACACATATACTCTTATGTTGTTTGTTAAATTTGAAGAGGAGTTTAAGAAACTTATAAATTGTCATACTAAAATTGAATATAGTTGTAAAGGGTCTAGAATATACAAAGTCATTTAGTGGTAGAATGAAGATGAAGAAGATATCAATGAAAAGGGATATACTATAATACATACAAAAAGCACACAAGAATTGTCTTCTTACAGATGTCACTTTTGAAATTTATAGGAATTGTTTGTGTGGACATGTTGGTAGTATTGAAGGCCGAAAATATTCGTCAATTACCAAAACACTATATTCTTAAAAGATATGCAAATGTTGGTTTAGTTAGTCAATATTGCTCTATAAATACAATCATAGACCCCATGCTTATCTATAGTAGAAATGCCACTCCTGCAATGGGTGGATACATGATAAAAGAAATTGCTCAATGTTGCAGGATCAAGCATAGTCAGTTGGTAAGATCTACTCCATTGAAATTGCCCTACAATCATTTGTGTATTGTATTATGTTGCTCCAATTCTTCATATACAAACATCTCTAAACTTATATCATAACCTAATGGTAAAAGAACATACATAGACACACATGTTATGGGTTATCTATCAACGTTTGGTGATAATGAATGCATGGATTGTTACAAATCCAACTGATACATCTTGTGCTCTTTCCTTTTTCGTTAAAGTTAAAGTTAAGTTTATTGTACAATATCAGCTACATGTTAAACTATATGATATATATATTATATATATTGTTCTTTCTCTCTCATAGTGACTCATTGGATAGGTGACTGTGGAGGAGCAATCTTACTACAAACAATACTTTAAGTGCTCCCATAGTGGTTATGCCATCATTCCCTTAACATATGCAGCTTTAGATGGCACCCTCTACAGCAAGCACTATTTCACTCAATTGTTGCATGAAAAACATAGCTATAATCATCTCGTGAAATCAACATCCATGAAACGACATGCAAATTATGATTGCTTAGTGTTCAATATGTAAACTTGTGCCCTTATATTGTCGTCCTTCATATTGTTTATTGTTGTATTACATGAAACAAAGATCTTCACTTTGCATGGAAGAACATATTACAAGTAGATTATTGAAACTTTAAATTTGTGTGGGTCAACTTATGGTTCTTTTCCTCTTGGTTATCTTGTCACTTGCTCTATACTCAACTCATAAAATGATCTATGTGGAATTGGGTTATGTTTTGAGGAACTTGATGTGTATTGTACGAGTTTGAGCATCATTGCTTCATACTTGGTCATGTAGCTCCTATGAGATATTGATAGAATGTTCATCTCAATAAACTTGACTTAACCAAAAATGCACAAGCTCAAATTGAGCCAAGATGAGTTCTTTGATTGTGATCACCAACCCTAGACACCATTATTAATGAACATTACAATCCAATGTGATGGTTGAGTTCCTTTCTCATATTCTTTAATCATGCTAGAAACCCGGAGTGTTAAGATGCATGTGTTGGTTGCTGAGCTATTGCTGGAAAACAAATGTCATTTCGTTTGTAATGCCTTGTGTTATCAAGCTACCCAAAGTGAGCTAGGTACATAACAACATTTGCTAGCAAATCAACATGGTGCATAACAACAATTCACATTTAATGATCGATTGGGTTATTGATTTTTGAAGCAATTCAAAACTTATACCATCAATCTTACACATAGAGAGAACATAAGTTTGAGGTAATACCTTAGCAATTGATGCATGAAGCAAATTTTTGAATTCTATATTTGGGCTTTCTATTTTCAATGCCAAGTTCACTTCCCTAAAACTTCAAATGTGGAGATGTCATAAAAGGCTTGAATAAAAATATTTTTTTTCATTATCGATAACAAGATGTGTTCTTCTCATATGAAGCCCTGAGGGGCTGCACTTTTTAAATCATCTATGTGGAGTGATGTCGTTGAACCAATAACCTCCACAAACACAATGTACAATGTTATTATTGTTAACAAAATAATAACAATGTACAACCATAAACACAATTTTTAGTGTAGCTAATATTCTCATGCTAATGTTAGCAAAATTAATAATAATAAAAAGCTAAGTCAATATGAAAACAATACATTTGCAACTCCATCTTCTCACTCTTAGGCACTTACGAGGTATAACCTCATTGACTTTTGCATAAATTACTTTTACAATTCCATATGTATGTGTCATATATGAGTTAAATATATCAAGTACTTGCTCAAAATTATTGTATGACTTGTATAAAGCTCCACTATATTTATATACTTATAGTTGACATAATTCCCAAGAGTCATATATTTCTTGTCATATGTCTTTAAAGGCAACATAATACTTGTGTCGTGGTATAAAAATATTAAATGCTTAGATCATTATAAGAGAAATGAAAACCAAATGAGAAAGCTATTTCAATAGATGTAAGTAAAGGGAGTGATCTTACGTTCCTAAGAGAGGCTTTGATCCAACTTGATGGCATCTTCTTATACGATGAAGATTCCTTTTGATGTAAAAGTAAAAAATAAAATCAATAAAAAAGATGCTTGGTAAACTAGTCTAATGGATTGAGAAGATGTAAAAGGTATTTAGATTGTCAAGATGAGACCCCTACTCTAAAAACTAGTCTAATGACTTCTACCTCTAATTACCAAGTTTCATGAAAATAAATAAGGCCAACAAGAAATCACACAACAAATATTTCAAGAAAAGAGAAGCAACATGAACTAACAATGTGAATGTTCAACACAAACCTTGATTATTGTTAACCAACCATCAATCAACCAAAATATAATTACCTAAAATTGACAAAATAGAAACACCATAACTTTGATTAGATACTACTCAACATGTGCCACCAATCAACCTCTTTTGGATCTCACCTAATGTGAGAAATGACTTTAGCTAAGGATAAAAGATATGATTGCATCTACCCGAAGTCGACTCATTTTATATAAAACATGAATGAATGCAAGCATTGACTTTTTCTATATGTGTCCATGAACTTCAATTTATTCACTTAGCATATACTTGGGTTTCATTTTCACAATAGAATAAGGTTCAAAATAGATGTTAAATGTCCCCAATACAAAATCAATTCAAGTCCCCATTATTCATAAATTTCACCGTAATGTTTCAAGGCATTTAACAACTTTTCAAGCAAAGAGAAAGAGAGAGGGGTTGTACCTACATGGGACCTGCAGTCGTGGGGAAGAGGGGGATTGTCAATCAAGAGAGGGAGATAGTATACTTGACTGATTGATCAAGAGAGGGAGGGAGGATGATGTCGGTCGGTGGCGATTAATGGTGGAGCACAATAGTTGCAGTCGCAAGGGAGGAGAGGGGCTAGAGAGAGAGAAAGGTTCCTAACTCATTCATGGGTGACTCATGTATTTCATTTTTTTCTTAACACCTTCTTTGTGACCGCACAGACAACTCCAATCATCTAGAGTCTAGCAATTCCCTCTATCAAACGTGTCAACATGTGATACTTCACACTTTTATCCTACACTTTTATCCTACCATTGTTTTTTAGAAACATGGATATAATAGCATTGTCTTTCATCATTTTTTAAAAATCTTTAAAATTTTTAAACTATACTAATGTCACTAAAAAACAATGGTTGAACATGAAAAAAATTATTTTTTTATATTGTACACAAATAAGATGCCCATTTGCCTTGTGACCATGTCAACATGTGCTTTTGCTCTAAACCATTGTAAATATAGTATTAGACCTTGTGTTGTATAATACATGAATATACCTATATATACATGCCGTATTACATCATACAAAATAATGCAACACTATTCTTTTACTTGATAAAATAATAATTTAAAATCTAACAAAATATGAAACGCCAATACATCATATTATACAAATTCTAAATGGTACTTGTGCCTGAATTGTGCCAAAATAGGAATAAGAGGCCATGAAAGCCCGAGGATTTTAACGCACTCAAGAGTTTTACAATATCTTGAAGAAAGAGTACCAAAAACGGGTCGCGCGTTGAAAAAACAACAACCCGTTTGAGCAAAACAACAAAATATCCTCCAGATGAAACAATGCCTCTCCAATTTTCAGCTTACCAAAATGCCCTTTATTGTTTCCCTCAATGCCCCTAGAAATGGTGAAACTTCCATCGATCTTCCTTACTTGGAACGAACGGTTTTGGGTGATCGAAACCGAGGTTTGCTTAGAACCACGAACTGACACCAAACTAGGACCGAGTTGGCTCTCGTTCCAATTTAGAACTGCTACTTTCAGTTTGAGTCCTGAACCGCCTGGAGCAAGAAAAAGTTATGAAAAAATTGAAATTCAGAAAAACATAAAAATATGAAATCAACCGTTTGTTCCAATTCGGTGAAATCAGAACCGAATTAAGTGGCTCATAGTTTTACGTTTGATTTGACCTGTTTTAGTTTCAGTCAGTTCTTGACTTGGTTCGGTTCCAATTGAAACCACCCAGCCGATTCCAAACTAGCTACGTCCAATTAGCTTGGCTAGGTTTGTCAAGCTACACGTGGTTCAGCACATCAACAACAAAATAAAAAATGTTTCCATATCTTTCTTGCTTGGATAAGAAAATGAATAACCTCTGTAACGAGAAACAACAGCTGCTTGATGAGTAAGGAATGACTTCTGTAACGAGGGTCCTTGCCTGGGAGTTGTATAAATACAACTTATAAATACACCTCAAGTTTAACCAAGCTTTTTCTACACTAACATCAATAACTTTAATACGATTAACTCGAAGGTGCAATAATAATATGGTTACTTTCGTTTTGGGTTTGTTGTATTTTTCTCATGCATTTCATATTACTGTTGGTTTCGATTGCTTCCTCTTCAAATGATTCCCTTCACGAATTTCTCCGCACATTTTTATTTGTTTGCTGTGTGTGATGTTGTTTTGCGATAATAAGTTATTATTAGGATTTTATATGGTTTCTATAATGATCTAGCATCGCCCTTCGAGTGCGTTCAGCTCGCCATACTTCACCACCAACTCTGGTTCGCCCGTTTGGAACAATAATTCTTGGCTGACCATCGGACCAAGAGGTATCAAATTATAATCTCTTCTTTTTGTTCTTTGGTTTCCTTTTCTCCCATGCCGTGTACTTTTTTCTATTCAACTGATATAGAGCTTTTCAGGGTTATGATCATTTAGCTCATTTTCTTCTCTGAATTCATGAAATTTGAAGGGCATAGTTTTAAGTTGCCTGGTTGGTGAATTCTTATATGCTCATGCTGAAGATGAAGCTTTAATTTATCTTTGCTGTTTGAATATTTAAATCGATGGGTTTCTTTATTAAAAGAAAATTATCATCATTTAGTTGGTCGGTTCAGTTATCATATGTTTTGATAAAGATACTGTGAGGAGGAAATCGATTTGGTTTTTAGGATGTCTGTAACTATTGACGGTTGGTGTTCTTTTCTTTTTCCATATTATTGGTCAGAGATGTCAATGTATTATTCTAATCAATTTGGATTGTTTCCTTTTGCCAATTTGTTCAGTCACGACCTTCTTGTTTGGGAGTCGAGAGTTGGCCCTTTTGAGTAATTAATATGATTTCCAAGTTACTAAGATAACCTAACTTTGTTCCTACCATTTCACAGTTTGATGCTTTAGATGCTCCACATCGATATATCTTGATACGTTCTATATAGGATCTGTTTATTATATTTCCCCAAATGAGATTTCATCGAACTTACTCATTGCATTCAAGCTTACTCGGCGAATCAAAAATGTCTTGTATTACTTTATTGGTTAACTAACTTCAATACTGCCATAACCATTTATTTGTTTGTGCTTTTTTCTTGTGGTAGGGCCAATTCTCCTTGAGGATTACCATTTGGTTGAGAAACTTGCTAATTTTGACGGAGAGAATACCAGAGCGTGTTGTTCATGCTGGGGAGCCAGTGCTAAGGGTTTCTTTGAGGCCACTCGTGATATTTCATACCTCACATGTGCTGATTTCCAACGTGCACCAGGGGTTCAAACTCCTGTCATTGTGCGATTTTCAACTGTTATCCATCAGCGTGGTAGCCCTGAGACGCTTAGAGATCCTCGTGGATTTGCAGTGAAGTTCTACACAAGGGAGGTGTGTGTGCAAATTTATCAGATAATCAAATTTTGGTGCTGAATAGTTTTAATTTACAGGATCAGTTCCATCACGAATCCCATGAAGTGCAAAATTGTTATCTTTGATATTCTAGCCTTTAGATTGTTTATGTGTGCTCAAAGAAACTTGTGTTCAGAATTTTATCTGGTTCTGCATGGTGGATTGTCCTTGTGTTGTTTAAGGAAATTTATCTGAGCTTATGTGAAGTATGAAAATGATTAGTTGGTGGGTCAGTTTTTCTCTTTATATATAGCTAGATAAATTTGATATCAATATCCACCATGCACATATGTAGCTCATAGCCAGATATGTGCGCTCAACCATATCTGGTTATGCATGGTGGATTATGTCATGAACGTACTGTTTTGGCTGATACGAAGCATCATATTGGTTTAGGGCAATTTCGATATGGTTGGAAATAACTTCCCAGTTTTCTTTATCCGTGATGGAATCAAGTTCCCAGACATGGTTCATGCCTTGAAGCCGAACCGAAAGACTCATATTCAGGAGAACTGGAGGATCCTTGACTTCTTTTCTCACCATCCTGAGAGTTTGCACATGTTCACTTTTCTGTTTGATGATGTTGGTATTCCAGCACTACCGGCACATGGAAGGATCTGGCGTGAACACTTATACCATGATTAACAAGGCCGGAAGGTCAACTTATGCCAAGTTCCATTGGAAACCCACGTGGAGTGAAGTGCTTGTTGGATGATGAGGCTGTGGTAGTTGGAGGTACCAATCACAGCCATGCTACGAAGGATCTATATGATGCTATTGCAGCTGGAAATTACCCAGAGTGGAAGCTTTTTATCCAGACTATCCCAACATAAGATTTCCACAAACTTGATTTTGACCTTCTGGATGTTACCAAGACGTGGCCAGAGGATATTTGACC
Organism: Brasenia schreberi; assembly: GCA_036023115.1. Classification (NCBI taxonomy): domain Eukaryota; kingdom Viridiplantae; phylum Streptophyta; class Magnoliopsida; order Nymphaeales; family Cabombaceae; genus Brasenia; species Brasenia schreberi. The sequence continues at coordinate 7,207,762 of JAYKKT010000047.1, forward strand.
CCTTCAGCCGGTTGGGCGTTTGGTCTTGAACAAGAACATTGACAACTTTGCTGAGAATGAGCAGCTCGCCTTTTGCCCTGCAATTGTGGTGCCAGGAATTCATTATTCAGAAGACAAATTGCTCCAAACAAGAATTTTCTCATACGCAGATACTCAAAGACATCGCCTTGGACCAAATTACTTAATGCTTCCTGCAAATGTGCCGAAATGCTCACACCACAACAATCATTATGATGGATTTATGAATTTCATGCACAGAGATGAAGAGGTATGCTAATTTATCATTCGTCACTATCGGTTAGAACAAATTAAAAGATCTGGAACTTTGGCTGTCAGGTGGTCCAAAATGTTCTGTCAGTTGCTGGTTTGGCAGCTTCCTCAACTTATACAACTTTTCTGTGATTTTAACACAGCTTTTTCATGTCATTGTTTCGTGTTAAATATAGGGAATCCAGCCACATCGATGGCTGAGTATGGAGCCTAGTCATGGACTGAGTCTCCGCATCTTTAGTTTTTTGTTTCTTATATTGTCTGTATCCATTAAAACGGTCCCTAATAGATATATTTCCCAGGTGGAATATTTCCCATCAAGATTTGATCCAGTGCGCCATGCTGAGCAATACCCCATTCCATCTTATGCTCATACTGGAAAGCGTGAGAAGGTACATCCATGAATTTAATGGAATTTTTCTTGTCCTAAATTTTGAAATATGTTCAATCATTCAGATCCTTTTTTCTTTTATCTATCATTCTTGAAACTAAAATCTGTATACTCCCATTCAGTGTGTTGTCAAAAAGGAGAACAATTTCAATCAACCAGGGGAGAGATAACGTTCATTTGCACCTGATAGGTTTGTGAGATGCTTCGTTCTATTTCAAGTACTTATGTTAGTGTGACTTCCCATGCAAACATTTGAATGAGCAGAAAAACTCATGAGAATGTCTTTTAATGGGTAGGCAAGAGAGGTTTATCCGTCGATGGGTGGATGCCTTGTCTGATCCAAGAGTGACTCATGAAATACGCAGCATCTGGCCGGTCTCAGGTCAGTTTTTGTTCTTTCACTTCACGCACACACGGATATACATATACGGTATACATCTCTCTCTCTCTCTCTCTCTCTCTCTCTCTCTCTCTCTCTCTCTCTCTCTCTCTCTCTCTCTCTCTCTCTCTCTATATATATATATATATATATATATATATATATATATATATATATATATATATATATATATATATATATGCACAATCTCTCGAGAAAAGTAACAAAAGTTATGGATTTGTTGCCTAATGTTGTAGTATACATGAAAGTTGGTCAAATTTATTAAGATGTTAGGCCCTTGTGTTCGACTTTTAACACATGTCCTAGCGCCATGCCCTTGTATAAAAATCCATTTTTGAGGGAAGAGCCCCTAACTTACTAGTTTAGCATGTCAGGGCCGCACACTCTTTTCTGCTATCAATAAAGCTCTTACCTTATGGCTTTGTAATTAACGTATATTTATTACCTTTGCTCTTAAATTTTTGTCGTGTTGCATGGTGTAAGTTAAACGGATGTTAAGTCCCATTCCAAACACTTAGCATTCGAGAGAGGAGCCCAACTCACATTCTTTATCAGAGGTCGTTTGAACTACTTATTCCGCTCCACACTTGGGAAATCCGTTAAGGCTTATCCAGCTCAAGGATCGGGTGTCGGTCACATTGAGAACTCCGTAAGCTCTTTCGATAGTTAGAGTGTGACAGATTTGATATCAAAGCATGATTGGTCCCATTTGATGTTAGTCTATTAAAGAACTCATGGGGAAGCATGATATTACTCACAAACCCGCATGGTGTAACAATGAGAGGGATAATGTTATCATCTCTTATACACCAATTGGAGGGAACACTATGGTTGTGGGGCCGCATCACCCCTATCAAGACGATACTATCCAAAAGCCTTGTGTTACTCAAGGACCGACACTTAATATTGTCAACTTTGTGTTGTTCATCAAAGGGTATACTACGTTCATGGAGATTAGAAATGAGGATTAGAGGATTGACACATGAGGTGTTGTTCCTTGAGGTACTCCCAAGATCATAGCTGAATTTGGGTAGGCAGGTCGGTCATTTAGGTAGATATGTTCATGCGAAGGGAGTACAGCAAACCCCACCATACCCTACATATTTCTAGCGAGTGCAAGTCGTGATGAGTAGTACAAGGATGAGGATGTGTAGTTGTACCATAGTTGAAGGTTGGCCCGGTGGCTCACGTGAATTATAGTGTAGAACAATGAGATATTGTCAAGATCCTTATGATAGTCACCATGTTAGGATTGTACACTCATGCAAGCACGTAGGCGCTTTTCAAAAGATACATGCGCCGTCACATTATGTAAGTCATAGTGATAAAGACAGTTAGTGCATGGTCATTGGTGTTGATTTCCTTAAAGATAGGTGATGAGCTTTAAGGCCATCATTCAGTCTCGATACCCTCAACGAGACGAGGTTTCATCAGGTTGATTTAACACCATGATCACAAAAGTATTCGGTTGCACGTAAGCCAGAGGTAGTCATAGTGGCCAACGTTATCACAATGTGAAAGGTAGTGTTTCATGAGTTGGAAGGACGTTATCATACCATGAGAGATGGGATGCCAATAACATAGATGGAAGCCCCCTTCGATGATACGAAACAATATCTCACATGCAGTGCAAAGTTCTTGGACGATGTCATATGATGCAAGTGTTATATGGGTTATAAGTTTCAGTGGTTGCTTTGGTGATATGGAGTACCAAAGTTTGAAGCAAAATGCAAGCGTCAGGTAGACGGATGCAACTCCTTGATCATATCGGACATCAACTGTGTCATCCAACCTTTTGGCCAACTCAAATGCTTTGAGATGTTGAATGAACGATAGTAGCTCGAGAGTTCATTACTCAGACCTTTCAACTTTCCAATGGACCACATCCATGTTGGGGATGCCGAAATAAGCCATTTTGGATTATGGATCATTTGGAGACAAGGATGAGCTGAATTAGATTAAGTCTCAGGTAGGGACGAAGAGGTGGTTGTTGCTGAGGATGATAATGATTATGAGTGGGGGAGAATGCGACCCTTCAACTGCAAACTCATGGCCTGTCGTCACTCCCTTGTACAAAAGTCCTCTTTGAGGGAAGAACTCCTAACTTACCAGTGTAGCACATCGGGGTTGCGCACTCTTTTCTATTATCAATAAAACTCTTGTTTTATGGCTTTGCAATTAACGTCTTTTTATTACCTTTACTCTTAAATATTTATCGTGTTGCGTGGTGTGAGTTAAACGAATGTTAAGTCCCATTAAAGCACTTAGTATAAGATAAAATCAAGGAAAAGAGAGCATGCTAGAAATTACATTATGTTAAGAAGACTAATAAAACTTTAGAGGCTTATAAGAAAGCAAATAAAGAAGCGAAAAGATCGTTAGTGAAGCAAAAACTAAAATTTGGGAGGATTCACATAAAAAGCTCAACTCAAAAAAGGGTGAAAGAGATATTTTTAGGATAGCTAGGGCTAGAAATAAGAAAAATACGGATCTTAATTTTGTTAGATACATCAAAGATGAGGATGAGAAAATTCTAGTGCAAATGATAATATAAAAAATAAATGGAAAATTTATTTTTATAAGCTTTTTAATGAAAATAAAGAGGTTAGTATTAGCTTAGGAGAGTTAGCTAAATCAGAGAAGTATATAAACCTCAATTTCTACCGACGTATTATAATAATGAAGTCAAAGAGACTCTTAAACATATGAAGGTTGGTAAATTTGTAAGATCAGACAATATTCTTATAGAAGCTTAGAAAATCCTAGGAGAGATAGTAATCACTTGGCTCACAAGCTGAGGAATGGAGAGCGAGTACACTTATACCCATATATAAGAACAAGGAAGACATTTAGACTTATGTGAATTATTGGGTTATCGAGTTAATGAGTCATACTATGAAATTATAGGAAAGAATTATTGAATGTAGGTTAAGACAAATATCGAGTACAACTGAGAACCAATTTGGATTCATGTCAGGCAAATCTACTATTAAATCTATTCACGTTTTGAGACATCTTATAAAATATTTTAGAGCAAAAAAGAAAGACCTTCGCATTATATTTATTGATCTAGAAAAATATTATTATAGGGTACCAAGAGATGTTATTTGGAGAGAGGTATCTCATTGACATACTTAAACCTTATAAGAGACATGTACGATGGTGCAAAAACATGTATGAGGACTCATGAAGGAATGACATACTTCTTTGAAGTTAATAATCAAGGATCTACTTTAAGTCCATACTTATTTATAATGGTGATTGATGAGTTAACAAAACATATTCAAGATAAAGCACCTTAGTAATTGGTTACATACAAGTAGCATACTTCCAACTTAGTAGAACAAAGACATAATATATGGAATGATGTAAGTTTGATCATTTGGTTATTTCAGAGGATATAAAAATTAAAATTGAAATATATTATATCCTCAAAAGAAAAGTTTTAAATACTTATGGTCAATTTTTTAGAGTGATGAAAGAATTGATGGAGATGTTACGCATAAAATTAATAGAGGTTGGTTAAAATAGAGAGGAGCATTAGGTATTATTTGTGACAAAAATATATCATTAAAGTTAAAAGGTAAATATTATTGAGCAGCAATTAGACCTGCCATGTTTTATGGTTCTGAGTGTTAGGCAGTTAATCATCAACATATATAAAAGATGTCTGTAGTAGAAATGAAGATGTTGAGATGGATCAGTGGTTATACAAGGAAAGATTGTATACATAATGAGGTTATTAGAAACAAATTGGGAGTAACACCAATAGAGGATAAAATGAGAGAATATCATTTAAGATAGTTTAGACATATAGAAAGAAGATCAAAAGAGGTGCTTGTAAGAAGGTACAAAAAACTAAATTTTGAAAGTAGTAAAAGATGTAGAGGACGACTATAAAGTGTTGGAAAAAAATAATAAAGAATGATCTAACTTATGTTGAGTTAATTACTAACATGACACATGATAGGGTTATGTGGAAACAAAGAATCCTTTTAGTCGACCCCGTCTAGTATTGGAAAAGGTTTTTATAATTTTATTTATTATTTAAATTATAACAATACCAAAGGCAGTCATTCGGGTCTTGTTCTAGAGCTCTAGCCGAAGGGCCCCTAGTGCCTAGCCACCAAGGCCCAACAACTACTAACCATTAGGGGCCCAACAACTACTAGTGCCCCCAACAGCTGGCTGACCTCGTTTACTCCCCTATCTTTTCTCTCTTTCTCTTATATAGTCTCTTATATACATATTTAATAAGGCTCTTACTGGCTAATAAATTGCCTTTGTTTCACTTGGCTATAATATTTTCTAAGGCTTTGAGATTGTTACTTTGTAGTGATATGTATTCATCAAACTTCCATTGCTCCGTTGAAGCCCTATCTTCATTACATTATTTTGGTTCACGATATGTATCATATTGTATCATTCTTTAATACTAAAAAATTGAAAAAAATCAAGAAAGTTACAAAAATTTAAAAAAATCATATAAATTAAAAACAATTCATATAATGCATAAATTAAGTACATATTCATCAATCATCATTCAATTTTCAATGTATAAAGCATTTAAGCAGTACATCTTTAACAAAAAAATTATAACTTTCATAATTGAAAAAAGAATTACATTTATATATTATAATCATAATCAACTAAATAATCTTGATCTTCTCTTCTTTTATTCATGATCATCGCCACCTTCAACCTCAAAATCAAAATCATCATCCTATTGATGTTGTGCTCCTTCTAAATTAATCTATTGAATGTCTTCTTCAAATAGGATTGTATTTGCTTTGCTATCTTTCATAATTCACTCCTCTAAGATATCAAAATGTCTAGACTTATTGGATCAAATTGGTTATCCTCCTTATTTAACTTTATTAATTGCCTACAAGAAAGACAAGTAAATAACATTAATAATTAAATTAAATTAAATTAAATATTGAATTAAATACTTAATTAGTAACTAATCATTTATTGCCTTTGTCGGAGCCACAAGTTTTAATAGATGAAAACTAGGTCATTGAGTCGCTTATGTTACAACTGGTTGTGCTTTTTGTGTGGATATTTTCGAAGACATTCCAATTCCTCATCCATCTCTTCAATATCCTCTCTCTCTAGTATGAGATCTAAACAATGGGTTGCACATGGTGTCCAATAAAAAGTCTCATAAATATCAGCTAACCCATTTTTAGCTATTTTATAGTTAGTTGCATTATCTATAATTAATTAGACTATATTCTGAAGCCTAACCTCTAATATTACTTTATCAAATTTATACCTTAGAACCTCTACAGTATGGCATTCCTTTGACATATCTAAAGATCTTAAAAACATAAGTACTTTAGGAAAATAGATAAGGAAGTTTAACAAAGTCCTTCTTCGCCTATCTGTTCATCTGTGTGCCTTGATAGTGCATCTCATCTCCTTCTATGACTCTCTCAAAGTCGACCAATATTCTTGCATTTCAATGACAGACTTATCTAATAGTTTCCCTCTCAACTTTTGATAAGATAACATCTTATACCCTAAACCAATTTTAACAATGACATCTATCATTCCTTGAAAATAAATAAAAAAATTGCATTAAATGGAATGCACACATCATAAAACTATCTCTCCACTAAGGTCTACTTACTAATGCAATTGCTCTAAAGCCATACCAACACAAATTAGAGGACCAAGTGTAGTACTAAGGAAAAAAGACTTTATGCGAAAATAAGATCTTCCTCTGGTCCTTCCTCTTCTACCACTTGCAACCTCTTGAACAACCCTTTTTCCATTGGTTAATAACTACTACTACTACTAATCTCTATACTAGCACCAGAAGGGATGTTATCATCACCACCACCAAGTTTAACATCCTCTTCTTAAACATTCATGTATCTTCTTTTTCTTCCATCTACTCAATTATACTTTCAATCATCTATAGACATTGTCGTTTAATTGTTTCTGGCACACTCCTAACTTTTTCTGTGCAAGGAGCAATCTCTTTCCTAGTATCCATTGTCATGCCGGGTCATCATACCAAGATTTGTAGTCCCTACCACCCCTTTCTGCCATCTTAATTTAGCACTTCATAAATCTTCAATTTTCACTTCATAAACCATCAAAATAGTCAAATAGAGTGTCTCCTACTTTACAAATATAATAAAAAGATATTCATGTACTTCATATATTGTCATTCAAAAAAGGAAAAACAAATAATAAAAGAAAATACCAAATACACGAAGAAAAAACAAAAAAACTATATCACAACTAACTAGATCGTTAGTGTTGTCACTACTAGAGTGATCATGGCATTGGAGACCCTTGCAAAACTAGATGCCTCACACAAGCTGGAAGTTACCTAAGATCATTTAGAAGTCAGAAACCCTGCAGAAACACAAGGTTTTGTTCAACCATTTTCTTTTATAAAGTCTAGGGCATATCATATGATACATACAATAGAGAAAAATAAGTTTTGTCGTGCAATACAACGTAGTATATCGTATCTTAGGATCCCATGATACGATATGTATCTCACTGTATCATACGATACGGTGCAATATGGATAACACTGCCCCATTCTACGGTAGAGAGTACACTATGATGTTTGATGAATGATTCCATGTGTTGCCAAATAATTCTTTAATATTTTTGAAGTAAATTCACAGCATTATATGACTTGATAATTTTGATATGTGCTTGAAATTGTTTCTCAATAAATTTATAAAATAAAGAAAATATAGTCACAACTTCATCCTTAGATTTCATCAAAATAAATAATAGCAAACCAGGAGTAATTATCAATGAAAGAAATAAAATATTTATGTCCAATGATAGCAGTAATTGGGCACGGCCCCCATATATGTGAATGTATCAAACTAAATGCACTTTGAGTTCTTGATACACTTTTGGAAAAATTAACTCTAACATGCTTCCTTAGTTAACAAGGTTCACATTTCAGGTAAGTTCTATTACTGATTTTTTATAACTCTGGTATGATGTCTTGTATTTTTTATAGCGGTAGGTGTTTTAGCCTTTGATGCTATAGTATCACTTCTTTATTAGAATGTGTATAAACTACTTGTGTTGCCGATCCTCTAAAGTTTCCTTCATGTAGGTAAAGTCTTCCATTTCTTCTACCACATCCAATGATCTTTTTCGTCTCATTTTTCTAAAATGTGCAATAAGAAAAGAAGAAATATAGACCACAATTTTATCTTGAGGTTAATACACTAATTAAAAGAAGATTCATCAAAATCTAAGGTACATATGAGAGGATCAAGAAGTTCTAATGTTGTATATAATTTTCATTTTCTTGTTACTGATATAAATGAATTATCAGTAATTTTAACATTATCACTTTATTCTTGATAGTCAAGTAACCCTTATCTAAAACTACCATATGTTCAGTTGCACCTAAATAAATAACCCAATATCTATTTGAAGATAAATCAAAGAAATTATCACTTGTTCCTACTTGATCACCCGATATTGTTGCCATTATTGTGTGATACTTTTATGAGGAAGTAGAGGTTGCTAATAATATCTATGTGAATCGTCCTCCTAAGCCTTCTAGACATTTCACAATCATGTTGATAGCTTTACTTGTGTTATCTGCTCTTATTTCTTGATTTCCTACAATAAAAGCTTTATTTTTCAAGTGTTTAGGCTTACCAATTAATTCTCAATATTACTCTTTAGTATGTCTAGATTTGCCATAATTTATACATTTCAATATTTTCCTTCCATATGTAGAGCTATCTCCACGTCTTCTGGCTTTGGTTCCTCCTCTACCTCTAGTCGACTAATTGTATCATCTTCTAACAAAAGTTGTTTTTTCAAAATTCTACATCTCATTTTTCTCCAGGTATCTCCCATCTTCCAATCTAATTAATGAGTAAATTGTCCCAAGTGTTGGCATTTCTTCATTTGCTAGAACAGTAATTTTTACATTTTCATATTCCAATGAAACACCTACAACATATCAAATACCTTTCTTTTTTAATTTATTTTTCCTTTCTTTTACACATTCTTTACATTGTATCATAACAAAATAAGCTAATTCATCCCATAATCCCCTTAATTCTATATAATACTTACTAATAGATTTTTTTACCTTGCTTGCACTTTTGAATTTTTTTGAGAAGTTCATACTCCTTTGCAATATTCTTTTTCATAAATAGGCTTCTCTCACGGCTTCCTAAATTTCATGGGTTGTTTCTAAATATAAAAAGGAATGCCCTACATTTGACATCATCGAGTTTATCAACCATGCAGCTACTAGGACATATTCTCTTTCCCATTTAGGGTATTGTAGACTCCCTAAATCTATATTTTCATTGTGACCAGTGAGGTACTCGGTCTTCCTATTTACCCTAACACCAAGTAGAATAGATTTAGACTATTCCAGGTAATTTTTGCCATCGAGGTTGATGTTCTAATAATAAAAGAGTCGTTTCTATCTGATTATGCCACTCGATATGCCATTATCCTGTTCTCTAATTACTTTTTCAGAGATGAAGTTTTTTTAGATCAAACCTGCATACATAGTCCCTCGAAGGGATGGAAGCATAATGTTAATTGATTGCAATGATGTAAAAAGAGTATTGGTGCCCATATCGCACTGGGCACCGATATAGTACGATACATGTAATGTTTTTATTTCTTGATAAAAAATCAAAAAATATTAATAAAATTTAAAAAAATACAAAAAATGAAATTAATAAACAAAATATATATAATAAAATCAACATTACACAAAATCGAACCCAAAAGCTTGATTTGAAACACATAATTATTAATAAATGACTATGACTATATAAAAATATTTAGAGAGATTGTGGGAAGAGAATAACAAAGTTAAATAACATCTCATAATGAACAAGTATGCATACCATAACGTGAATGTTGAATACCTTTAAATAATAAATAATAGAGTTACAAAGTTACAAATTTTAATCATTCATACCAGAACATTACGAAGTTTCAACTTTCAATCATTCATACTAGAACGTTACAAAGTTACAATTATATTTAAAAGTTAAAACTATCATTCACAACATGGATTATAATCAACAAACGCATTGTTATCGATATAGTCAGGATTAACATCATCGTTATCTCCTCCATCTTCCTCTTCCACAATTAGATCCGCCCATCCAACACCTTCATCTTCATCATTATCTCCAACTCCAAGTTCTATTTCGGCTTTGAGTGTCATCTAATTTTCATCCTCTAAATTGATAGGGGCTCTTCCTTTCTGACTCAATTATCAAGAATATCAACATTTTTGTAGTTCAACGGGTCACATGATACCTTACTTGCCCTTCTTGTATCATTTTGTATTTATATATAAATAAAGAATATCTAAATTATAAAGAATATCAAATGTCATATAGTCACATCATATTTTTAAAATTGTTACCTTTGCCTTAACTTCATATTATATGCAATGTACACCAAATCATGTAGTTGAGCATGCTTTAGTCTGTTTCTCTTTTGCATGTGAATGCATTCAAAGAACCTTCAATTTCTCTTGCACCCGCTCGAACTTCATGTTTGTTTCAATATATGTTTAGCAAACCTTGTCAAGTTCGGTGCATCTACACCAAAGCGAGCCCACCATTCATTTGAAATAAAACACGATAATGATTAATAAAAAACACTCAAAGTCAATCAATTGATAACTTAAATACAACAACAACAAAAACTAAGCCTTTTCCCATACTAGACGAGGTCAGCTACATGGATTCTTTGTTTCCATAAATCCCTATCGTGTGCCATGTCAGCAGTTAGCTCCCAATAAGCTAGATCATTCTTTATTTTTTCTTTCCAACACTTTTGTGGTCGTCCTCTAACTCTTTTAATACTTTCCAAATTTAGTTTTTCTAATCTTCTTACAGGTTCTTCTTTTGATCTTCTTTCTATATGTCCAAACCATCTTAAACGATGTTCTCTCATTTTATCCTCTATTGGTGCCACTCCTAATTTGTTTCTAATAACCTCATTATGTATACGGTCTTTTCTTGTATCACCCACTCATCCATCTCAACATCTTCATTTCTGTCACAGACATCTTTTATACATGTTGATGATTAACTGCCCAACACTCACAACCATAAAACATGGCAGGCCTAATTGGTGCTCTATAATATTTACCTTTTAATTTTAATGGTATCTTCTTATCACAAAGAATACCTGATGCTCCTCTCCATTTTAACCAACCAACATTAATTCTATATGTAACATCTCCATCAATTCTTCCATCACTTTGAAAAATTGACCCTAGGTATTTAAAACTTTTCTTTTGGGGAATGCAATGTGTGCCAATTTTAATTTCTATGTCCTCTAAAGTAACCAAATGATCAAACTTACACTCCATATATTCTGTCTTTGTTCTACTAAGTCGGAGGCCTTTGCTTTCTAATGTTTTTCTCCATAGTTCTAATTTTCTATTAACTTTTTCCTTAGACTCCTCCACTAATACAATGTCATCTGCAAATAACATACACCAAGGTACTTCATCTTGAATATGTTTTATTAACTCATCCATCACCATTATAAATAAGTATGGACTTAAAGTTGATCCTTGATGTAACCCAATATTAACTTCAAAGAAGTTTGTCGTTCCTTCATGAGTCCTCACACATGTATTTGCACCATCATACATGTCTCTTATAAGGTTAATATATGTCAATGGGATACCTCTTTTTTCCAAAGTTCTCCAAAGAACCTCCCTCGGTACCCTATCATAAGCTTTTTCTAGATCAATAAATATCATGTGAAGGTCTTTCTTTTTTGCTCTAAAATGTTCCAAAAAAGAAAGACTCATCAATTGATAACTTAAATGAATATCAATAAAAACACATAATACATAATTGCATTTGAGAGTGGAGTTGGATTGCAATTGGCCTTCCAAAACTACTAACACTCTGTATATACTTGCTTAACTCTAAATGGATATTGCAATGAGTAAACAAATCTTGTATAAGATCAATTGCATTCAATATACCATTATTTACTTTTTGTTCTCTACAAAGTTGGGAGAAAATCAAATAGAAAGGTTAAGAAAATATGCAGTATCATGCAAATCATGATATAAATATAAGGTTTTCTTGTAAACCTCTTTTAGAATTAACCCCTTGCAATGAAGGTTTTCATGTATTTTCAATTTGGCCTATCCATAGCATCATATAAATATAAGGCATAACATGTCTATCTTTATTGTCCACCATCCTTATTACCTTAACTAAAGCTACAATCATACTAAAAAATTTATTACAATTTTTTAAAGTCTGCATTGAAAAACATCTACCACAACAATTCTCTTATTCTTTTTAGACCAACTAATAGAACCCTATTCATCAGATGCAAACAAATTTTCAATGCATTTTTCTCTATGATAAGACTTTGTAGAGTAATGACATTCGTACCAAATCTTGTCAATGAAGGCCTAATCAATTTCCTTTTACTTATATAGATTCGCATCAAATGTTATATAGAAGAATGATTATAAATAAACTTTGTAATATTTTGCATCCATTTATAGTCCGTCTTATTTTATCAATTGCACTCAAATCTGCAAGCATTAAGTCTATGCAACATGCAAGACATGGAGTCCATACTAAAGATAGATAGTTCGCCTCAAGCATCTTACCAGCTATTCTAAAATTTACAACATTATCAATAATGAATTACACAATATTTAAAACACTTATATCCTCAATAACTTCTTCAAAAACAGGGAGTAAATTATCAGTAGTTTATCAATATAAGGACAAGTTATATGATTTCAAAAATAGTGTCCTCTTAGGATAATAGATTAGAAAGTTCACCAATGGCCTATGCTGACCATTTGTCTAACCATCAGCCATAATAGAACATCTTGTATCCTTTCACGACTCTCCAATTTTAGAACTCTATGTATTAACAATATCAACCCATTTCTCCAGTAATGTACCCCTTAAATTATGATAAGTAGGAACTCTATAACCCGATCCCACACTAGCAATAGCATCCATCATACTTTTAAATAAAAATGAGTTTGCAACATTAAAAGGGATACAATTTTAATTAAAACATTGGCACACTTCAAATCTACTTTCTTAATTACCTTCTTTAAAGCCAAAGCTGATCTAATGCCTAGTTGAGCTCTAAGAGTCGTATGTGAGAGGAAAATGAAAGTATCCCACTACCTCTAACTCTTACTTTAGCTCCTCCTCTAGTACCCCTCGTAGGCATCAGGAGAGTAAGAGCTTTTGCAATTGAACAAGAGTCAACTTCACTACTACTACCATTATAACCTACACTCTTTCTCTTTTCTCACCTTCTCCTCTTCTCTTCAACCGTCTCTTCTTCCAACTCAGTTGCATCATTAAATTTATCACCATACATTCCTTAAGAAGCATCTTCAAATGGTTGAGGCATATTCAAACCATCTATTGCTACCCTCTTTCTTATTCTTAATCTCTTCTTCTCCTTCGAAGCCTTCAATAACTGCTCAATCTTATACATTACTGTTTCGATAACCTAAAGACATGTACTAGCATTCTTCTTGGTTGTTGCAAGGTGGTGTTTCATATAAGAAATACCACCGTGGTTTATTGCATTACAAAACATGCACTTATTCACAAACTTATTGCCTTCATACACTGGAATGTAATATTTTCATGCCAGATCGATCCAATCAAAAGCCATTAATACGAAAGTAGACAATCAATAAGAATAAAAAAGCTTTTTATAGGTTAAGATTCAATATAGAATCTTTAAAACCTCTCAAATTTTAAGTAAAAAATTAGGTAGAATACAAAAAGAAAAAGGGTATTACACATATTTGACAAAAGTTATAGAGATGGGGAGTTGGATTGGGTGAAACACTTAAAAATCTTATGAATTAACTACGAAATCAACAAGAACAAGGATGAGAAAAGAATTTGGGAGCAAGGAAATAGCGTGAAAAAGGTTTGGAAAAAAGTAAAAATAATTTCTGTAATTTTGGATTCTCGAAATTTATACAGAAAAATCAGCATTGGCTCGTACAATACGGGTTGTAATGTACGATATAGTATGATATAGTCTTGTATCATACGATACGATAGATAAATTGCTTATTGTGATACGTGTGCATGTATCGTACCATATACTCGTATGATATAAGATAAAATTGTATGGTATCATATGATACAATACAATTTTTATAATATTGATCGATTACTTGTACTTTTCCTTCCTCGTTGTCTAACAAGATCTGGCCATGCGATTTTTTTCTTCACTTCAATCTTTCCACTCTGATACCATGTTGATTGAAGTGGATGCAAAAATAATCAAAAACTTTATTAAATGATAAATAAAGATGTACAGATTTGGGTGTGACCCTTCTATGGTGTCGACTGCTTCTTTTTTGTCTCTCCTTTCTTGTCTCTATTAACCCTAATCACTAACAACCTACTTAAGTATAAAACATTTTTACTTGAAAGACTAAATTATCCCTACTTAGTTATTACAATAATATAACACAAAACATGGTGTTTTCGTCATTCTTTCACACCCTAGTAGCCCAGCCAAGTCAAGATGATTTACGAGACCCAGTGACCATACCTATTACATGTTTTAATACCCCCTTCAAACTTACGGTATATAGATTGAAAGTTTGTCCGACGAAACCGAGAGGCTGATAATGTCTTGGTGAAAAAGTTGGCAAGTTGGTTCTAAAGTCAAAGGGTCAGCTTCTTCTTCAAGTATTCTTCTCTGACAAAATGATAATTTATCTCAATATGTTTTGTTCTTTCATTAAACGTGTTGTTAGACATTATATACATGGCACTCTTTTTGTCACAAAACATTGTGGATGGTTGTTCCAACATGACCCCCATGTCTCTTAAAAACCCTACAATCTAAGAAATATCAACAACAGTAATTGTTATAGCTTGATATTCTGCTTGTGTAGATGACAAAGATACCTTTTGTTGTTTCTTACATTTCGAGAAGATCAAGGTTTTAACTAAAAATATGCAAAATTCAGTGGTGGAATGTCGATTGTTGACATCTCCACCCCAATTTACATTAATATATGTAGTCAAATCAAGAGAAGAGAAAGAAGTCAAGAATACCCCCTTGTCCACAGAGTTCTTAATGTATCTTGTGATTCTCATAACCGCACTCATGTGAGCAGTAGTAAGAGATTAGTGAAATTGGCTTGTAGTGTGTATAACATGTGATATGATTGGGCGAATGATAGTAAGATAAGTCAATGCTCCTATCAATTGCTTGTTCGGTGTAGGATCTTCTAGTTTCTCTCCATATGTTGCTCTCAATTTTGTTCATAGTATTTTTGGAGTATCTGATTCTTCTCATCGGTTAGACATGACCTTGAGAATTTATAGATAATGCATTTTTGGATATGCTAACTTTTTCCTTAAATATTTCTTCAATATAAGCCTTGATGTGGGTAGTGTTCCTCCCTCTTTATCTTCCAAGATGGTCACATTATATATTTTTCTCATTAAAAGAGATGAGAAAGAGGACAATAAGTCTTGATGTGCCTCTTTCCTTATAATAGTGAAAATAACACTCTTGTTGGGCTATGGAGTCATGGGCTTCATGATCATCTTGCCTTATCCTTCAAAAAGTTTTACGTGCGGTCGCTTCTATGTCTTTAGATTTGGCCCCAGTCTAGAGGTGTCAAGAATGGCCTCCTTGGAAGCATTGTGGTTTTTCAATCTAGTTTCTTTCATAACTAGATCGGCCATCACCCTTGGGTCTCGGTTTTCTATGGATTAAAGTGGATTTTTTGTTTTCAAATTCTTCTCTTACATCCCTCATAAACAAGAAGAAATAATAGTTATTAAGATATTCTTGAAATTCATCTATCTTTTGAAGTTTCTCAAATTTGTCAAAGCTTTCTAGTTGACTCTATAATTCCAAAAAGTCATATACATAATCCTTAATGCTTAAGTTGTCTTGCTTAAACATTATCATTTTTTTCATCAAATCAATTTAGAAAACAAAGTCATGTTGATAATGAATTTTCTTTAAATACTCACATGTTTCAAATGCATTTTCAAAAATATTGATTCTATTGCGAAGTTTTTCATCTACATTTTGATAAATAATCCAAATAATTTTTTCATTCTTTTTTCTCATATTTTCAAATTTTGTTTGTAATTTTCTTGGGCCTTGATGATATCATCTTCATCAAGCCCATCAATTTTCAAATTTGGCTCTTGGATAGTTCTATTCACGTAATCCCAATAATCTTTTAATAAAAAATATTTTTTCATTGCTCTTCATTTACCTTGGATTGTGCAAGAGTTTTTCTTAGAAGTGATATTCCACAATGTGAAGGGTGATTCTTGCCTAGCAAGATATTTCCCAACATTTGGACTTTGTAGATTCACTACTCTTTTGAAAATAATGCTTAAGAATGTGGGGCATATAGAAAAGGAAAAGCTATTTCTTTTCTTGATGTTGTTTTTGAATGTTTCCAATTGCTTTCATCATCGTGTCATATTAAACAGTTGAGTAACTTGAGTCCACTATAGGCAACATGAAGACTTATAGCATTACCTATCCATAAGCATATTTTTTCACTATAGCTATCTGGCCTTTATCTTTGCACTACTTTTGTCATTGATAAAGTGAACATGAAGAAATGTGAGAAAAGAATTCTGGAGGGCACAACATTATAGTATTAATATTTATTATAAAGTAGACCATCAAAGCATGGGGCTCTATATGATGGTTCTACTAATATGATGTCTTTGTGGAGAAAAGACTGGGAGAATAGATCAAATTCAATAATTTCAGTGAACTGCATTGGTCATGCAACGGATAAGTCATTGTCACCGTCTTTTTATATCATTAGTTGATTCAAGAGTACTCTTTAGGTTGACCCATTATTCAGTGTACATGATTAATAGAATCTACGTTCTTTATTCATGGCATTATGCTTACAAATGTCTTCGTTCTATTTTGTATGGGCAAGTAGGACGCTATTGATCTCTTGCATGGCCACTACATTATTGCTGTTAGTAGAGGACTGTCTTCTTCATTCAAAGCAGAAGTCATGGAGGCTTTTGCTGCAAGTTTTGTAACATAAATGAAATTTAGAGTTGCAAGATGGGATTCTCACCAATTCGGTCACTAGTTTTCATCTACATGAGTTTGTGCTTGCAGACATGCAAGGTGTGTGCTTCTCCATAGGTGATCATGTGCATGCCTTGCATTGTAACTTTATCATGTTCCGTCATTTTAGGGAACTATGCTAAAGGTCTATAAAAAAGAAAATGTTTTTGTGCCTCTTTGAAACATTACCAATTTACCATTGCATAGTTGTTGTGCATATTCACAATATGTCTACTTGAAATTACTAATGCAATTGATTTTTGCAAGATATTGGTCATGTCATTTGCTAGATCAATAACAGCCTCTAATCTCCTTTTGGGTCCTCGGTCAAAACTTTAACTTCTAGTCCTCTTGCCTAAAAGCTCTTGCTTTTGTGACATCCCTCGAGTACACAACGTGAATTAGAGAATAATATCTTTCAGCACTACTGCTCGTCTTGTATCATGATTATTGTTATTGTTAACAGAGAACCAAGTTGGATTCATGCCAGACAAATCTACTATTAAAACGATTCACCTTTTGAGACGTCTTATGAAACATTTTAGAGCAAAAGAGAAAGACCATCACATGATATTTATTGATGTAGAAAAAGTTTACTATAGGATACCAAGGGAGGTACTTTGGAGAACCTTGGAAAAAAGAGATATCCCATTGACATACATAAATCTTATAAGAGACATGTATGATGGTGCAAAAACATGTGTGAGGACTCATGAAGGAATAACAGACTTCTTTGAAGTTAATATTGGGTTACATCAAGTATCAATTTTAAGTCCATACTTATTTATAATGGTGATTGATGAGTTAACAAAACATATTCAAGATGAAGTACCTTGGTGTGTGTTATTTATAGACAACATTGTGTTAGTGGAGTCTAAAGAAAAAGTTAATAAAAAATTGAAACTATGGAGAGAAACATTAGAAAGTAAAGGCTTTCGACTTAGTAGAACAAAAACAGAATATATGGAATGTAAGTTTGATCATTTGGTTACTTCAGAGGACAAAAATTAAAATTAGCACGAATTGCATCCCCAAAGGAAAAGTTTTAAATACCTAGGGTCAATTTTTCAAAGTAATAGAAGAATTGATGGAGATGTTACGCATAAAATTAATGTCGGTTGGTTAAAATAGAGAGGAGCATCAGATATTCTTTGTGATAAGAAGATATCATTAAAGTTAGAAGGTAAATATTATAGAGCAACAATTAGACCTGCCATGTTTATGGTTCTGAGTGTTGGGCAGTTAATCATCAACATGTATAAAAGATGTTTGTGACAGAAATGAAGATGTTGAGATGGATGAGTGGTCATAAAAGAAAAGACCATATACATAATGAGGTTATTAGAAATAAATTAGGAGTGACAGCAATAGAGGATAAAACAAGGAAATATCGTCTAAGATGGTTTAGACATATAGAAAGAAGATAAAAAGAAAACCCTATAAGAAGGTATGAAAAACTAGATTTTGAAAGTATTAAAAGAGGTGGAGGACGACAACAAAAGTGTTGAAAAAAACAATAAAGAATGATATAGCTTATTGTGAGTTAACCGCTAACATATGATGGGGCTATGTGGAAACAAAGAATCCATGTAGCCGACACCGTGTAGTATGGGAAAAGGCTTAGTTTTTGTTGTTGGTGGTGGTGTGGTTTCTCAAATAGCACGTGTATCCAGGTGTCTGTTATCTCGTCATTGTTTGGCTGCTGCTCTTACTCGCTTCCAATAAAAATGGCGAAAATACATGACTTTTTTAAGCTTACGTTGTATTAGTTTGCATTTCTGTGCATAATTATCTAGTTGGTGTACCATGCTTACACTAGTTTTCTTCTAAATACATGCAGTCATTCCGCTTAGCGTTGCATTAGTTTTGGCTGGTGTGATGTTATCAACCATGTCTTTGTGCCAAGGTGAGAAACTTCTTTTCTATGGTTAAGTTTCTCTTATCAGACGCCTTTCAACAGGAAATGGTACTGCTGATGTCTTAGGTTGCTTTGTGCTCCTCTTGGAAACATTGTTTTGAGTTTTGATTGTCATAAAAGGTTCTCTAAATTGTTTCTTTTGCTTTTACCTTTTCTGGTTCTTGAATGAGTTAGTTTTTCTCTTCTTTTTTCTGAAGAGGGAATAACTGGATCTATGTATATATTGCCATGATGCAGCGCAACACGATATGCATCATTTACTTCTCTCAGTTATCTGGGCCGGGCTTGCCTTGGGTAAAATGGGATTTATGAGAGCTAAGGGAAGAATGTTTTGCAACCGGCCTCGTCTCCATAAGCCATGAGGAGAAATGTCTATATTCCAATTCTTTATTCAAAGCCAGCCATTATTGTATTCAACTGCAGTAATTTCCGAGCTGTGCCTTTATTGTTTGAGGTCCCTCTTTCTTGTTCAAAATAGCACGCATAGTAGTATTTATCTGGGTTTCTTGCTTCTTTTCTCCTTGTACTTTTCATTCTAACAAGGATCTTTTTCTACAGTTTGTATTGCTGAAATACGTTCGCTTCCTATGCTGTTTATGGTTACAGGAGCCATGCCTGAATATTTTATTCCAACTTGACATGTATTTTTATCCCACAAGATGCGGCTTATGAAACTACTTGGGCATTTCTTTCTTGGCTCTGTTAAGGGCACAGTTACTTCATGTCGTCCACTTTTGGCCACACCCTGACACACCGAAATAGATCCTGTGGGGTCAAGGGTTCTCGCCTCCCAGTTTTATTTTGGTCTCTTCCAACCCGTTTAAGTTTGGTTTCTTTGAGCTATTATAAGAATTCTCTATTTTCTGGATGTTTATGAGAAGAAACTCCAGGATCTTTGCATAGTTTGTCCCAAGGTCGAACGGAGGAGGGTTGCATTAGGTAGCTGTTAACCAACATAAAACTTTGTCAGATCTAAAAAAGATACGGCATGCTCGGTGCTGGGACGAGATAGTAAGGGAGTCTTCTTATTGCACCCTCTAGTTGACTCTCACCTATGAGAAAAGGCTTAGGTAAGGTAAGGTCCGCTAAGGTGGTTTCATGAGATACAATAATCTTATGATAGTGTCACGTGCAATTTAATGATTGGCCTTGGCAACGACTGTAGTGCTATGTTGTCCGATAAACTGTGTATAATTGTTAGAGCATTTCTAAAGAGGCAGTACTGCCTTCAATGCTACATGGTGTCAGCATATTGAACTATTGGTATGTACAAAAATTTCCACGGCAAAGATGTGCACACAATGAAAGATGAGAGAAATTCTTGGAGAAAAAAGTTGGTACAACAATATTTTAAGAGGCATTTAGATTAAGCTCCCGTGAAAATGTACGAAAAATTAGATGATGAATACTTTTAAAAGAGGAAGAGATTTTAAAAACGCTAAAAAGAAATGGTAAAACATATCTTAATTTCATAGAGTCAAACACTAACTAATGCAACACGATAAAAATCCATCTAGCGAACCCCCCTTTAGTGTGGGATAGTTTTGATTTTAGTTTTAGTATTTACCTTCATGCTCATATATAAGAACAAGGGAGACATTGATAATTGTGTGAATTATCGAGGTATCAAGTTAATGAGTTATAGTATGAAATTATAAAAAAGAATTATCGAATGTAGGTTAAGACAAGTATCTAGTACAATAGAGAATCAATTCAGATTCATGTCTAGTAGATCTATTATTGAAGTGATTCACCTATTGAGAGTCTTATGAACACTTTAGAGAGAAAAAAAAAACCTTCACATGATATTTGTTGATCTAGAAAAAGCTTATGATAGGGTGCTAAGAAATATTATTTGGACAACTATAGAAAAGAGAGGTATCCCATTGACATACATAAATCTTATAAGAGACATGTACGATTGTGCAAAAACATGTGTGAGAACTCATGAAAGAATGACATACTCCTTTGAAGTTACTATTGGGTTACATCAAGGATCAACTTTAAGTCTATATTTATTTATATTTATTATTGATGAGTTAACAAAATATATTCAAGATAAAGTACCTTGGTTTATGTTATTTGCATATGACATTGTGTTAGTGGATGATTCTAAAGAAAAAGTTAATAAGAAATTGGAACTATGGAGAGAAACGTTAGAAAGTAAGGCTTTCAATTTAGTAGAACAAAGACAGAATATATTGAATGTAAGTTTGATCATTTGGGTACTTCAAAGGACATAGAAATTAAGATCGATACACATTGCATCCCTCAGAAAAAAGTTTTAAATACCTAGGATCAATTTTCAAAGTAATGAAAAAAATAATTGAAATGATATGCATAGAACTAATGTCGGTTGGTTAAAATGGAGAGGGACATTAGATATTCTATGTTATAAGAAGATACAATTAAAATTGAAAGGTAAATATTATAGAGTAGCAATTAGACCTTGTTTTATGGTTGTGAGTGTTAGGCAGTTAATCATCAATATGTAGAAAAGATGTCTTTTACTAAAAGTGAAGATGTTGAGATGGATGAGTGTTCACACAAGAAAAGACCGTATACATAATGAGGTTATTAGAAACAAATTGATAGTAACACCAATAGAGTATAAAATGAGAGAAAATTGTTTAAGATGGTTTGGGCATGTAGAAAGACGACACAAGGACACTCCTATAAAAAGATATGAAAAACTAGATTGTGAAAATATTAAAAGAGAGATGACGACCACAAAAGTGTTGGAAAGAAACCATAAAGAATGATAGTTTATATTTGAGTTAACTGCTAGCATGATATGTGATAGAGCTATTTGAAAAAGACCCCATCTAGTATGGGAAAAGGCTTAGTTGTTGTATTTACCTTCCTTCTCATGTTTTCTCATCTATTGAGCATGTGCCTCAAGCTTCTAGTTCTTCAGCCACATTTTATAGAAAATTTCTATAAAATGAACAAAATCCATTCTAAGAGGCTACCGAAGCGTGATCTTACAAGTGAAATAGTTATATATGTTGTTAAGAAAGTTTGATGCTGCACGTTGGGCCACCAGATTGCTCATCTGGCTTAAGGGATTATCAATAGAACTCGATATCCCCTGGCTTTGTTGAACCCCTTGGTTTGGTCTGTTTTGAGGAGTCTGAAGGGGGATGTGAACCCAACCAGATGCTTAGCTCGGGTATTAAGTCCCTGATTTTGTAGAGTAGGAGTGAATCCGCAAACTAGGATTAGCCGTTACACAGTTACACTTTGATTTACCTGGTGCCTGCAAAATATGGGTCTACCTTGCTTGTTATCCTCCGCGTAAGCTCTTATTGTTTTTTCTTTCTTCTTTATTTCTGCTGCTGCTTGCTGTAGGGTGATTTGAACAGATACCTTATTCATTGGATCTGAATCTCAACTGGGATGTTAAAATGGAATATTGCCTGTTTTTGCCAAAAAAATCATTTTTTCTTGGAACAACTTTTTTTAGAAAGTAAAGGCTTTCAACTTTAGTAGAACAAAGACAGAATATATAGAATGCAGGTTTACTAATTGGATTACTTCATGTGACATAAATTAATATTGACACACATTGCATCTCTCCTAAGAAAAATTAAATACTAGGATCAATTTTTATAGCAGTAGAAAAAGGATATATACCTAGGGTCAATTTTTCAAAGTGATGGAAGAATTGATGGAGATGTTACACATAGAATTAATGCTGGTTGGTTAAAATGGAGAGGAGCATCTGGTATTCTTTGTGATAAGTATACACCATTAAAATTAAAAGGTAAATATTATAGGGCAGCAATTAGGCCTGCCATGTTTTATGGTTATGAGTGGGCAGTTAATCATCAACATGTACAAAAGATGTCTATGACAGAAATGAAGATGTTGAGATGGATGAGTGGTCATACAAGAAAAGACCGTATACATAATGAGATTATTAGAAACAAATTAGGAGTGGTACCAATAGAGGATAAAATGAGAGAACATCGTTTAAGATGGTTTGGACATATAGAAAGAAGATCAAGGTTAGAAAAACTAAATTTGGAAAGTATTAACATGGCACACGATAGGGATCTGTGGAAACAAAAAATTCATGTAGCTGACCCCGTCTAGTATGAGAAAAGGCTTAGTTGTTGTTGTTGTTGTTGTTGTTGTTGTTGTAGAAAAATGATATGGTTAAAATTAAAAAGTGCATTAAGTATTTTATGTGATAAGAAGATAATATTAAAGTTGAAAGGTAAATATTATAAAGTAATAATTAGGCTCATTATGTTATATGGTTATGGGTATTGAACATTCATTATTCACAAAAGATATTCGTGACATAAATGAAGATAATGATCGGTTACACAAGAAAAAATCGTATATGTAATGAGGTTGTTAGAAACAAATTGGGAGTGGTATGAAATGATGAGAAAATGAGAAAAAAATCTTGAACAGATAGAAAGAAGATCGAAAAAGTGATGGTAAAAAAGCAAGAAAAATTAGATTGTGAGAATGTTAAAAGAGAAAGAAGAAGACCATAAAAATATTTTAAGAAAAAATAAACAATGATTTAGCTTATGTTGAATTAATTATTAGTATGACACATGATCGAGCTTTATGAAAACAAAAATCCATATAGCTGACTCCATCTAACATGAGAAAAGGCTTACTTCTTGTTGCTCATAGCTGGCAACCCATCACGCGTAGATATTATAGTTGCAAGACCTTGAAATGGTGTATTTACTGGCGAGTCATGCCAAATTAGCAATTCTCATATCAAGAAGAGAAATAATTATCACCATTAGCTGCTGAGTGAATCCTACTCTCAATCGTTGCATAAATCTCATCAGATTTCGGGTGAGATCTATCCCCGAGACAAATCCATTTACTCCATTCCTCACCTGTATCAAACTATTACCAGCCACCACTTTGACTCTCCTGCTCCTCACCAATCCCCTCATTCTTGCAACCTTCACGCCATGCACCAGCACCTGCATACATGTTTGATGCCAATGTATAGGGCATAGACGCCTCGGGCTCTAACTGAGAGACATACTCAAATACCTCTGTCCCAAGCTTGTTGTTGCCATAGTTCCTGCATGCACTCAAAACTGTAGCCCATGCACTAGCTCCTTTTTCCACCCCTTCTAAGATCATCTTCTTCATCAATTCCTGCAATTGCTTAAACAACCCAGCTCGGGCAAACAGGTCCACCATGCAGGCGTAATGCTGCAAAATCGTCAATGTTCCATGATCACGAGTCATCCTTTTGAAAAACAGACAACCCTCATCTATCAAACCTGAATGGCTGCAAACAGAAAGCAAGGAAACCAATGTCGCATGGTTCGGCTGCATTTTCATTTCTCTGAAGAGTGTTACGGCCTCCTCCCCACGGCCGTTGTGACCATATGCAGAGATCATTGCAGACCAGGAGACCGTGTTCTTCTCTGGTATCTGATCAAATACTTTCTTGGCTAGGTCTACATCGCCACATTTGGCATACATGTTCAAAATAGCAGTGCCAACAGCAACTTCCTTCTCAAATCCATTTCTGATCACAATACCATGAGCCCATTTCCCTAGATGCAGTGATGCTAAAAGTGTGCACGCATCGAGAATGCTTAACATAGTTACACAATTAGGTTTCTCGCAACTCCTCTGCATCTCTTTGAATGTATGGAGTGCTTTGCCGGGTTGGTTGCAATGAGTGAAACCAGTGATCATCGTGCTCCATGAAACCAAATTCCTGTTCATTCCATGAAATACCTGCTTTGCCAATTCCACCATTTCACATTTCATGTAAGCATCCACCACAGAGTTCAGTACATGTATAGTCTTGAATCTCTCCGTATTACCACCGAGTGCACGGACTTGCATCGATTTATATCTCCTATATGCTTAGAAGATTGAAACAAGTTAACCATAGTTATTGCATCCGATTCAACTCCTTCCAGACTCATCATACTGAACAGGATCAAGGCCTCCATGTAGTGCTCACTATAAACCAAACCAGATATAATTGAATTCAATGACACTTTGTTTTTCGATTTCATATTGCAGAACATCGTATGAGCATCATCAATGCTGCAAGACTTTGAGTAAGCATCTATCAAAGAATTCCCAACAAATACATCAAATTCAAACCACAATTCGACTACACAGCAATGTTTCACTTTTAGCTTATCAATATCACCAATGTCTGAACAAGCTCTAAGTACACTAACCATAGTTAGGCCATCTGGGTTGACATATTCTGAGCCCCACATTTCCCTGAATATCTTCAATGCAGAAAGGGGATCCTGATTATCTGCATACCCAGCAATCATGGTACTCCACGAAATAACATCTTAGCGTGCATTTCGTCAAACAATTGCCGTGCATCTTCAATACCGCCTGATTTTGCATAAAAATTCAGCAATGATTTTTCAATCGACGAAAAGAACAGGTACCCATTGTGGATGGAGATCCCCGTGAACCTTCTTGCCCTCTCGGCTATCCTCTAACATGCAGCAAGCTCGAAGAACAAGCACTAACGTTGAGATATTCAGCTCAAATCGTTCGATTCTCACCTGCATGAACGTAGACAGAACTTCATTTGGGCTAACATCTTCAACAAATCCGAAGATCATCACATTCCAAGAGACAGGATCAATGTTCACCATGAAACGGAAGACATTACGTGAATAATCAGTCAAACCACACTTATTGTAAAACACCATGATGGAATTGGACACGGAAGTTTCTGAGTCGAACCCATTCTTCACCACAACGGCATGAAAACAAGCGCCTTCTTTCAGAAGCCTGGGTGAAGAAAACAGCTTAAAAACGGATGAATACACAGCAGGATTTGTTATACGGCAAGAAACCTTATATTTTGCATCATTATAAACTAAGTGTGTGCATACATGCATCATCATCAAACCTTATATTTTGCATCAACCATACCGGGTCTAGCCATCATGAGATCGTCTACGCATAGAGCCAAAGTTGGTGAAAGAATTGATGTTAAGCCAAAGGGGCATGAGAGTTGACCCCTAAGTATCGAGTGATGATAGGCATGTCTCCATATGAATCAAATATGAAACCTTCAAGAAAACCTTCAAGGATAATTACAAGGTAACAAGATGCTAATCTCTCAATGAGACTTTTTGAAAAAGGGTTATGAATAATGATTTTCAAAAAGCTTTTGAAAAATTTACGATAAATCCTTCAATTTTCAAAACCTCCAAAGTAAAGCTTTACATTCCAACTCATGTGAATGCATTGGGTGTTTTACTTGATCAATGTAAAGATGATATCCATAGAAAGTGTGTCATTTACTATGTTTCGAAAACTCTATTGGCATGCGCAAGAAAGCACCAAGCCATAGAGAAAATCGTGCTTGGTATAAACTACCAAATTTGAGACATTATTTCTTATATCATGAAAGAGGGATAATGTCAATTGAATCAAGCACTTGTTTGAAAATCCTATCCTAACGGGTAGGCTATATAAATGGCAGCTCCATTAAAGGAACAAGCCCTAGATCATGTGGCCAAATTGCCTCTTCGAGAAACATATCTCATACTTGATCAAATGCCCCATGAAGGCATATTTTCCAAATGAATTTCAAAACCATGCTTTGACAAATTATTTTAAATCAAGTATGGAAAATGTATTTTGATTGGACAAAGAATCAAGGGGCAGGTATAAGAATCATCTTCATATCTCTCGAGAAATACCAAGTGTCATTCGACTAGACTTTACATGTTCAAATGATGTTGCCAAGTATGAAGCACTCATACAAGGCCTAAAAATTTCGAAAATCTAGGGTCTCATGCATCAAAGTCTTTGGAGATTCTATATGAACCAAGTTTCGAAAATTTGACAAGTCAAGAATAACAATTCATCAAGAAGTGGCCATTGTAGTGGTCGGCTCTCTCAAAATATGCACCAATTTTCACTCACGATTTGCAAGGCTTGCCAAAATAACCAAAATTGTATTAAAAAGCCTTGACTTCAAGACATTGAAAAATTTTAAGAAAGGGAGGATTTCCCGAATTTACTTCCTCAAAAAGATCAATTTTTGATTGAAAAATTTTAACCCTACATATGACTTTGAAAAGAAAAAATTTTCAGCATCTTGTTCATATGAAAACCTTGATGAGGTTAGGATAAATACATGAGTCCCACGATGGAAAACATGGAGGTCATGTCAATACCATATGATGGCCATGAAATACTTAGGGCTGGTTATTGTTAGTTCATCCTTAAGCAAAAATTCGTTATGATCATGTTAGAGATATCATAATGCCAAATGCATGAATAGGCCATTCATGTCCCATCATGCCATAGAAAGTCCATAGCCCATTCACCTTGAGGCTGTGTGACATCACAAAATCATACCAAACTAGGGGCATGGAAAATACATCCCCTAGGCACATTCATAAAGGCTCAATTACATAAAAACATGTATCTCCATCATATCATGTGAAATACATTTCATCATTTCATAAAGCATGTATTTCCATTGTATCACATGGAGTGCATTTTACATGTCATGCATCTCATTCACCCCAAAGAAGCCCGAAAATGTGGCAGCCCAAGTAGGATTGTCCCCATGTCATAAAAGGGCAACAAAAATCAATAATATATGTTGATTGATTGATATTATGGATAGAAATTTAGTAGACCCCGAAAATGCCCAATGCTTGAAAAGGTTTATGTTAAATTCTTTCAAAAAGATTTTTAAAATTGAACTCCTTTGAAACTTCTTGAAAGAAAGATCAAGATCAATTGTATAACCCTAAATGAGGGAATTGATGCTTTACGAAATGTAGAGTTTTTAAAATCAAATTGGTGACATTTCAAAAATCCTTGGCTCACAAAATGAAGCCTTATTCAAAATAGCAAAATATTTTCAAATGGAAGATGCTATTAGAAAATGGGATGATCTTGATTGATTGAGTAACCAAAGGGATAAGTTTTTCCCCATTTTATTCCTCTCTCCAAAAAGGAAAATTGACAATATTCAAAAGAAAAAAAGAAAAGACAGAGAAAATAAAAACTCCTCGAAAAAGAAGTCTTCCCCGAAAAAAAAAAGAGAACACAAAAACTTCATCAAAATGAGTCTTCTCTTTGAAGAAAAAGAAAAGAGAACGCAAAAACTCCTCCGAGAAGAAGTCTTCCCCGAATAGATAGAGGGAATACAAAAACTTCTTTAAAAGAGGTTTTCTCTTGAAAAATGAGAAAAAGAAAAAAAGAAAGAAAAAGGAAAAGCCAAAGCTCAAAAAGAGTAATTTTCCGTCTCTTTGCCTTAAACCACGGGACGCTTTAGAAGGGACCGTGGTAACTCTTTCTCATGTCCTCACAGCTTATCTCAATGGAAAAAGGTTCAACCATGAAAACCCTAAAGTAGAAATAGAATCTACTCATTTGGATTTCATTTTGTTTGAGAATTAGACTTTGTTATGTGGGAAATAGAATTTTGAAATGTTTTCCAAAATTTTCTACCAAAAACCTCTACCAAGTAGTAGGTATTGAAACCCGAATGAAGGGAAGTATGAAAAATTGAAAGTTCTTTTTAATGGAAAATAAAGGAGTTCCTTTTTTAAAAAGAATTTTGAAAAAATCCAAAGTGTCAAAAAAAAGACATGGAATAATTTTGCTTGGGCAGCCAGCCTTAAAAGGCTCTCTCCAAACCCAAAAACCCTAAAATTGACTCTCCCAAAAAGCTCACCTCACTCATACCATGCATGCATTCAGAAGTCATTCATGCATGATCATGCCCCATATAAGAAAAAGTCCCTTTTGGCTGGAAATCCCTCTCTTAAGATCCAAGAAAAGGAGTTTACGAAATGAAGGATTGATTTATATTCTCAAGGAAATTTGCGAAGTAAATCTATAGAAGGGTGTTTCTTCTTTGCCATTATCCAAATCAATTTAGATTAATGCCAAAGAGGGGCATCTGTAAACACCCAAAATTTAAAATGTTTTTAAAACTCCTAGATTTCAAAAGTCAATTTAAAGCCTTTGTAAACCTTTAAATTCAAAACCCCCAACCTTTTAAAAGTTTAAATCTTTTGAGAAAATACTTTAAATAAAGGTTTTAAATTTGAACTAAAATAGCCCTTGAATTTTAAAACAGGCAAAGACCAAATCCGAGCCTCGTTTCCTGGAAAGAAGAAATCAATATCAAGATCAAGCTCAATCAGATGTCAATCTCATCAAGACCCAATCCAATTTCATAGAGGAGAATCAAGCTTGCCAAAGACCCAATCAAGCTCATCAATTCAATATCAAGCTAGAGTTAGACTTGAGGCCGTGATCATCAAGTTTCAATTCAAGGTCCGAATATAGGGATTTTGATTCAATACAAGTCAAACATCAAGTGGGCAAACTCATGTCAAGTTGAATTCAAACCGATCAAGCTTAAGTTTTAAGGTCATCAAGGCTAAGAAGCATAGCATTGGCCAGCCAAGTCAAATGGGAGCATGAATGGAACCCAATCAAGGATCAAGACCTGCCCGTATTGAATTAAACCCAAGGGGGAGCTGAAATCAAGGATAAAAAACCAATTCTGATTAAATTGGAAGGGCACAAAATAAAGCAAAATGGGTTGCATCAAAGCCTAGCCAAGTTGTAAAGACCGGCCTTGTACACCTAGGCCCCAATCAAGTCAAAACGACTGAACCTATGTCCAGCCCACATGGGCTGGCTTAGGTGGATTCAAGGGGGACCACTTAGGGCTGGCTTGGAGTAGATCAAACCCACCAAGAACCTCCTCCAACACGCCCCATGGAGTGTCCTAGAATCAGCCCCACTTGGCCTATAAAAAGGGGCCAAGGGGGAGCGTGAAGACCATGCTTGGATATGCTTTGATACCTTAGGGAAAAGTTTAGGGAATTGGGGCTGAAAAGAGGGCCTGCACAAAGAGAAATCGTGGGCTGCAAGTGAAAGAAAAAGAGAGGGAAAGAAAGGGGAGTGTTAGGTAGGTGAGAGTGGGGGAGATAGAAGGAAGAAGAAGAAGCTTCAAGGGTCGGATTCACTCTTGAATCCCTGACCCATTGCAAATTCGTGTAAGTACACTTTAAATCTAATTTCAATTCAATCTTTTTTCTCTAAATTTCATTAAATAGAGTTGTATTAATGGAGCAAAGTCTCCCCTTACGTTGTAATAGTGATTAGATTTGATGCCTTCATTTACATTTGTAGAATTTTCACTGTTGCACACACATACTCTATGTGTTTGATCATATTTCTTCCCCAATATATTTTATAATCATCCTATACTTCTAATCCCCTCTATGCTTAAGCTATAAAATACTTTCAATTCATTTATATTCAAGTAATTTGCTTTGGGGATTGAAGGGTTGTTGCATTTTAAATTCGTGTGAGTTTGCATCATTATATTCATAAACACAGAAAACAGAATTTCAGTATCTCTGCATCTGTTTGTTCTTGTATTTTTAATTCTGTAAGGCTTGCTCCAATTAGTTTGAAATTTGGCACTCTTGCTCCACATATCTTATAACACTCTAAATAAAATTGGCAAGATTTTTAAGAATGCCCAACCACGTAATAAAAGGGGATAAAAACTAACTCACTTTCTGCACTTCTGTTATACAGACGGATTTCCTGAAACATAGGTTAGGTAAAAGTTTCATATCTCTATCCACAGGAATCCAATCAACCTGATTTTTGATACATTGGAAAGCTAACATCCATAGCTTTCCATAAACATCAAAATCATTAAAATTGGAGTTCTGAGTAGAGAGATAGAGGCTCATATTTGAGTCACTGTATTTCTGAAACAGAACTGTTCTGAGTCAGTGAGTTAGTCTGATTTCAACATTTAATTCTGATTTAGTACTACTCCGAATTCAGATTTGTAAAAGGCTACAAGCTCTCCATACTACCAGATTGGTCTGGTAAAATTTGGAAGATGTTTGGAAGCCTGTAACATCTTCAAATCTATTTTAGAAACAAGCTTTGAAAACAGAATTCTCTGTTTTCAGCAGCTTGTACATTTCAGTATTGAATCAAGGTGCACAATTCAAAACCCTTTTCAAAAACACTTGTTCACGTGATTTGGAGTTCATCTTAGTTTCAAAATTGAAGTTCATAAGTGTTCAATACCGACCCTTGAGCATCGGCTCAAGAAGGTTTGAGTGAAAAGATCCCGCTTGCCTACAATCGCCTAGAAGTCTAAAATTTTCAAATATTTGCTAGTTTCAAACTAGCTCACGCAAGCGTAGGGGTGAAAACTTTCATTTAAGTTTTCTTCATAAACTTTAGAATAAAAATTTTCATGTCTACAATACTCAAACTTACCATTCCATAACGTGACTCCATGGCCCAAAAGGCAGGATCTTCTTTTAGACAATGTGCTGTTTGCCAACATTCTAAACCACAGTGAGCTACCGTAGTTGGCAGCTACTGAAGATGAAGTTCAGGAAGATTATAGTAGCAAAATCTAAACAGAAGAGGAGATGAGAAAACTTGACATGAGACTGTATAATACTGTACAAGAATAGCTAAACTGACAGATCGTCATTATTTTCCTTCGTCATATTGCTCAGATAAACGGAGCATAAGCAAATACATGAGCAACCTGGTGAATGCTGAAAAGCAGTCATAGCTTCTTCTTCATCTTGTCCAAATAGAGCTGCACTCTCTGGTATTTCAAAATCGCCCAGGCTAGATGCCTGACCGAAAATTCCGGCCAAAGAGCAGTCGTAATGTGCAAGTAGCAGAAGCTAGATTGCCATAATAGGAAATTACTCAACCGAGTCTCACCTGAGGTCCTGATCAGGATATCTGGTTCTGGGCAATGAGCCATGTACATATGCTTCTCTATATTTGATAGTGTGATCATAGGGACATCTGAGTCCCCCTTAATCCTCACATTATCAACGCCATTGGTGCTACTCCTTACCCTATATTCTTCACAAGCTTCTTGGACAGCATGTGCTATCTCATCTGTTGAAGTGTAACAAACACACACTGACAAGATTGCTCGTGTGTTATGTGCAGTCTCCTCCATTAACTTCTCGGATGAACGCCGTACATGCTCCGGCAAGAGGCTCAAATCCCCCACAAACAGAACCCTGATCCCACATGTCTTGATAAAGCTTCCTTCTTTGAGAGCATCCTCAAGTTTTTCATTTAACAATTCCATCAGACCACCAACTTCATCAGGTTTTCTTTTGAGATTGTCAATGCTGAAAGCATAAACAGTGACATACTTGATTCCCAACTCGTAACAGTTGCGCAAAGTAGACATCAATGACAGGAACCCGTATCTGTGTCCATATTCTTTCTCCAGTTTGTGAGACCGAGCAAATCTCCGATTACCATCCATGATCACCGCAACATGATTAGGAATAGGCCCAACGGATAATATAGCCCACAGAAATTTGCGTAAGCAACTGAAAATGAAAGTGCAAATCCTCGAAAAGAATCCATCAGTCACACCATCCATCGGTAAAATCCTACAAGAAATCAAAACAAGTTTGGCTAAGAAAACTTCGAAGAAGATCAACAGCACACCGGAAAAAGAAAAGCTGCTTAGAGAAAACTGCACCATCACACCTCAAGTTGACAGATTGTGAATTGGAAGCCAAAAAGAAGGCTAATTATATATTCCTTCTCGAAGAAGAGGCAAGAACATCAACATATCCTGGGGATAAGGGTCCTAGCCTCAGATTTTCTATGGTGACCCCTGAAAGGTGGTTTTCTGAGTGATAATTGAAAAGGAAATGGGCAAAAAGAGTTATCTGCTAACTCATATCAGAGGATACAACACGGCATGGACATCACAAACTTGAAGGAAGAAAAAGAAAAGAAAGCTCGAATTTTCTCATACTCTTTCCTTTCCAAGAGTTGCTAGCAACTCTCAGTTTTGTTGATGCATCAGATAATTTTATGATGACGGATTGCTCGGTCAGGTCAGATTACACTATCAAGTGCAAATGGTGGTCATCAAGGAGAGACTTTTGCGTCGAGTATCAACTGTTGGCTCCATGACAGCCTTCCGTGCACAGAGCTAGAAGAGGAACTAGTTGAAGTGCTCCCGGAAATTTCATAATTTCATGTGCAGATGAATGCCGGAAAATAGTACCTATTTAGCTTAAAGTTCCCAAACTTGGTGGCCATGGCTCTGATCTTAACTGGAATAAGATAGCATAGAGTGGTTGCCTTCTTTAATTTGAATTCACTGGTTGAGTTGCACTAAAACTGTTCAGTGTGTGCCTAACCCCAGTTTGCCAAACCAAAAAAGAACAAGAAAAAAGAAAAATTCAGACTTCCCCAACTCAACTCCCTCTGGAATCTTAACTAAAAGAAAAGAAATTCAGAGGGAAAAGCTAATTCAATTTTGATTCAATTCCAGCCTACCTCCAATACAGATGCTTCCTGTGTGTGTGAGAGAGAGAGAGATGTGGGGCTCAAAATGGCATACACATAACGAAAAGATAGTGAATGATGATAACCTTCAATTCAATAACGCATGCACATTGATGATAACAATCAATATCACCCTCATTAAAGTTGCGGCCCGCGAAAATTGGTTCAACAATTTTGTGCACAACATCGAAAGAGACGCCATAGCTCGCAAACGTCTCTTTCTCTCGAAATTTCGAGTGACACCAACGACCCAAAATAACTAAGTGACACGAAAGCAACCCAAAGAGCAAAAGCCTGTCGTAAACACTCCAAATATTATCCTTTAAAATAAAATTTATAATGCACCGACAATAAGGCTTTCCTAAAATCAAAAAGAAAAGTCTTGCATTCATTTTCAACAGAGAAGTCTTGCATTCATTTTCAACGATTTATAATGAGGTATTCAGAACTTGTTTACAATGAGGTAACATCTCGAACCTGTTTTACAACATCGTCTCAAAAGTAAAATACAAAATACAAAGTTCTTTGGGAATCCTGTGAATACATTAGAGGAATCGCTCGCTCTAAACATGTTCTCAGGCTTACAAAAGACCAAGGACAACTACATGCTTACAAAGGACTAAAGACAGCTGCACCAGCAACCGTACAGGCATGCTCCTGCCTGAAAAGTTTTTCATCATCCGAAGGAAGATCGCGAGCCAAAAGAACACCATCCGTGAAGCCCACAATCAGCACCTCATTTTGACAAGGAACAGAAGCATACAGAATACATGAAAGAGAGCAAGATGCAGCATGAAAGAGGGAAAGACAAATACAACAAGAGAATGAAAGAGAGCAAGATGCAGCATGAAAGAGGGAAAGACAGATACAACTAGAAAATGAAAGAGAGCATGGGGCGTGAAAGACATACAGTCACGAGCAGAATGCAAGAAAAAGGAAAAGCAACCGACCAAAGCAAACAATCCCTCAACTATGCTGTGTTGGATTTAATGTTAATTAAGTAGGGTTAATTAAACTAATTCTTGTTGGTTTTCTAAATATTCAATTGATCCATGATTGATATAATTGATGTATGATTCATATATATATGAAAGTCCTAAAGTGTAAAAGTGAATGTGATGGACTTTTGCATGTCATGACAAAGAGGAGACAAAGTTTTGTGAGATATTAAATAGCGAAACAAACTCACATGTCCTTTTATATAGTTGATAGCTCATGAACCTTAGTTCAAAGAGCTTGGATAGGAAATGCTAAATCACAAATGCACATGCATACACTAAGTTGGGCTTGAGTTTGGGAATTATCCTCAATTTATTTTTTACATGAAAAACCTTTGATCTACGGTTAAGGAACAATCATGGGATGGAGAGATATGTCGATTAGATCAGATCCATGACCCATGATCAAACATGCTATCTATAAATAAGAGATTAAGGCTCTCTAATTAGTTGCTTTTATGTGAAACACTCTCTCCCACCTTTGTTCTCCCTTTGCCCGTTGTATTCCTTGAGGTTGTGGTTGTTCCCTATGTCCTTCTCCTTCAGTCATAAGGACTGAGGCATGGTAAAAGTCAACACGAAGTCAAGTACATGCCTTTGAGTTATTTATGTGTTTTATCCTAGAAGGAAGGCACAAGTACCTATATGTAATATATCTTATGGCACTGATTTCTCTAAGACAAATTTGGA
The DNA here is from genome assembly GCA_036023115.1 of Brasenia schreberi. Classification (NCBI taxonomy): domain Eukaryota; kingdom Viridiplantae; phylum Streptophyta; class Magnoliopsida; order Nymphaeales; family Cabombaceae; genus Brasenia; species Brasenia schreberi. Next base: position 7,242,891 of record JAYKKT010000047.1, read on the forward strand.
AGGACAACTCGTACAAACAAGTTCTTCTCATTATTGCTTCTATTTTTCGTATGGTTTGTTCATGACATACTTTGGATATGCGGTTGTTGTTGGTTGGTGCATGTTTATATTTGTTGCATATTAGTTTATTATGTATGTATTTCTAAAGATTTTTTCAACAATATTAAAAAATCATACTTTTTCCTAGTAAACATTCTACGACTGCTATCATCTCACCCAAGGTAGACTTGAGCCTAATGCAAGAAAAGTTTTTCAGTTCCCATTTTAAATGCTTGCAACTGCATATGAAAATTTAGTTAATCATATTAGAGATACATTTGTATATTGAGTCAAATTATACTCAACCTTATGATGCTTACCATAGAAGCAAATCATAATTTAGACTCTATTCTCCCGATTGTCTCAAATCTGATCGAGTGAGGCATCACCCTTTTTGCACTACTCTCAGATTTGTGCGCATCCTACTCGAACTCTTCCTGTGATCCATCTTCAACCAACACGCATCAATTAGTTCTTGCTCAATCCCTTCTTTCTCGCTTCCTAATGGATCTCTATTTCTGCGACATCTCCATTGATGGATTACTCTCATCTTCTCTCATTTTTCATTGGCTATATTTTTCTGATTATTGGAATAAATTGGAGGATGCAGAAACAAGCCTTCAAATATTGAATAGGCTGTAGGAACTACAATTAGGCTTTGCTTTAATTCAATAATCTTTTTGAGTAATTGTGTTCTGCTGAATTAGATCTTCGGTCTGCATCAGCTCATGTGTTTGCATCTAAACATCTGAGACCTCCCGATTTTTTTCACTGGGCATGTTCTGATGCCGAGCAAGATGAAGAGACGACCAAATTATGTTCAAAGAATCGCGAAACTCCGGAGTTCATCAGTGACTTACAATATACAGACCAGACCATCAGCGTCCAAATACTGTTATTTACTTTTTGATGGCTCATTCACTGGAATCCGCCAAGTGCTTACTGTTCGTCATGATCTTCTTTGTATTTTTATCCGAGTCATATTGCATTTTCTTTTGTTTCTATTATCTTTCCTTTTCCTCATATTTGTCATTTGATTAATATATATAGAGTTTAGTATCCTTTAACTGTATCGCAACATAGGTACTGCTTCGTTCTTCAGTAGTTATTTTCTGTGTCACAAGCTGTCTAAGCGTGTAAAGATCAAACTCTAATGCTGAAAATCAGATCGAAGATGGTAGAATTATATGTAGTCTACAGCAACATATAGACCAAACTAATTTGGTTTCGATCAAGTCGGTTAGCTATATATTTTTTTTGGATTCGGTTCACTCAACTCTATCTAAATCGATTTTCGGTTAATTCGAACTGAACTGATCAATGCACACCCCTAATCCCCAGTGTGTTCGTGTTTGCTTTGTTAACTCAACCTAGCTTAACATGAACAATTACGTTCATTTCAGCTCAGCTCAGGAAGCTCGCGGGAAAAAGACAAGTTGCTATGTGAACTATTTGTCTCGCCATAGATTGATGCAGACCTTGCCTGGTACGATCATGTGTAGGTGAAATGTCAGAACGATAAGATGAGTTAAAACGATCATAAATACGAGCTCAAACTCGAGTAAAAACGAGATCGAATATGTCGAGCTTGGCTTGTTATGAAATAGTGAACACCTCGTGAACATGGTTAATTCATAAATGTGCCAACACCTCTTTGGTTTGTTTAGCTCGTTTACCAGCCCTACATATGTGTGTCTTGGTATGTTAAGATCGGGTCTAACATGGATAAGTACTGGATCTAGTCTTTTCTTACCAAAACCATACATGAGTCAAATGAATCTCCACCGTGATTTTAGAAGAACCCGACCCCGCCCGAACTCATTACAGTAAGGGTGATAACAAAATAATACATCCATTAATTAGCGTGGTTAGACCCACGAGATCCAAGTAATCATATTTGGGATCAGATTTGGTTTTGGACATCCCTAACCCACTGCGACCGGGTTGGGCACAAATGGGTAAAGTGTATCGCAGATTGAGTCTAGCTCAACTCCAATCTTGTGCGTACAGATTCAACCCATATCAAATCTTACAAGAGCACAAAATCATGGAAAACCAAACTTGCATTATCGTGAAAAACCGTGATAAATCAGGAAAAAAGAGAAGAATCGTGAAAACCGGCAGACGTCTGTATCACCGGAGACAGGGTGAATGGACCATTGGCGACCGTCGATATGCAGGAACAATGGTCCCAGGATCCTAGGATGTAGAAGGGAGCGTCTGGTTTTGAGGGAAAGCGTAACCCTGATAAGTATGTTTATGCATGGGCGAGCGTCGTGGTGTGCGGTTCGGCTCATCCCTCACCTTCTTCTTCATTGCTTCAATGTGCTCCAGTGCCTCCACAACCTCTTTCATATGGGGCCGATGCCGGGGCTCATCTTCTAGGCATTTAGCCGCTAGCTTGGCAGACTCTATAGCTCCCCTTTTTGGGAACTTGTTCTCGAGCCGGTGATCCATTATAGATAGTACCTTGCGACGGTCGTTTAGGAGCGGCTTAACCCACTCCACTAGGTTGTGCTGCTCGGGCGGCCGGCGAGTGTCCAGTGCCCGCAACCCTGTCATCATCTCCAGCAGCACCACGCCGAAGCCGTACACATCGCTCTTCACGTAGAGGTGACCTGCAAATTCAAACAATCTCAGTTTGGCTTGGCTCCAAACCCACCACCACGATTGTAAAAAAAAAGACAATTTGAAAACCTTTTATTCAATAATTTACCTGTGGCCACATACTCTGGAGCAGCGTAACCACAGGTCCCCATGACACGCGTCGTCACATGGGAGTCTCCTCCAGTGGGCCCGTTCTTCGCCAACCCGAAATCCGAAATCTTGGCGTTATAATTCTGGGAAACTTTTAAAACGTTAGAAAAGGAGATTGTGACGATCTATTTGCCAAATCTTTCTTAAATTCCAAAGGAATTAAATTGTTAAAAAGAAACCCGAGACGGATCAGCGTCGGCACCGGGTCGAGAAGGATGTTGGATGCTTTGAAGTCTCGGTAGATGACTTGCTTGTCGGAGGTGTGCAGGAAAGCGAGTCCCTTGGCGGCACCGGTCAGAATCTTGAGTCGTACCCACCACGATAGTGGCTCCACCGCCGAGCTCCCTGTGGACCAGCGGGTAAGCCACCAATTTGGAGTTAATCCAGTCATATGGCTCAATTAGGGACACGAATGTACATACGTTTCTATTAGTCTACAACGAAGATGACACCACTTGGAGTGAGAAAATGCTTGGTTGTGATGTGTGTTGACTAGCGGACCATCCCAGTCCAAACTGTCTCCAACTGGGCCGGACCCAGATAGATTGTGTGGCTTGAATTCGTCTCGAGGACCCAGGCACTTGACTAACTTGTCTAGAGCTCAGTCAAGTCAAAGATAAATTATCAAAAAAGATGCACCTACAAGTATCACACACACACACACACACACACACACAAGAAAAATGTGTATTTGTAAATTGTAAGATTCCACCCAAGTTTCTTAGAGGCTTAGTAAAATTATAAATTTTTCCGTGTGTTTTGGAGCAGTAGACATCGTATGAGATGGAAAATGAATTTGATGGTAAATATGTAAAGTTAATCAACTATTTGTCATAATAAAAGAGCAGAACGAACTGGCTAGAGGGTCGACTCACAAATTGATTCATGGGTTCGATACTCAGGGCGTACATCTGGCTTCAGCCTCTACATTGTACCATTAAAAAAAAAAAGAAGAGTACTTGAAGTGAACAGAATAAGCTAAATTAATTAACCAAAATTTGCTTGGTCTTAACTTATGAAAAACCAGTAAGGTTGGTAATTATACCTAGCCGCTAATGGTTCGACTCTTTCAATTGAAAAGTTTATAAAGAAACAAAGTCCAGCTTAATTACAAAACAAATTTTTCTAATGAAAGTTACATGTTGAAATTTATCATTGCAAGTATAATAAGCGGCTCATTGTGAACTCGTTTGACTCCGTTCGTGTTGATTTCGTGTTTGGCGCGGCTGAAAATGAGCTAACACGAGCAATACTTTTGAATCGAAAAGCAAGAATAGTCCCTTTTTGGTTGGACATCTCGTTCATCAGGTTGCTGGTTCATGAGGTGTGTAATGAAATTTCACCAAACGTTCAGGGGCCTTGTCACACACATTAAGTTTTTCTCGTTCACAGTTCTTTGGGTCCATCCAATTTTTATTATAAAGGAAAAAAGAAAAAGGAAGAAAAAGTAAAAGACGAGAAAGGGCTTACTCCGGAAGAGGTGGTTCTCAAGGCTGCCTTTCTTCATGAACTCGTAGACAAGGAGCAGCTCATTTTGGTCGAAGCAGTAGCCCAGCAACCTCACCAGGTTTGGGTGTGACAGCCTCCCGAGAAAGTTGATCTCCGACTACACCCACCCGAACAAAACCAAACCGAGTCACGATGAGATAACCATATGCAAAACCAAGCCTTTTTCCACACTACGCAGGATAACTATAGTGGAGAACTACACAACCTCAATATCAGATACTTAAATTTACATATATTTTCCTTTCAAAAAAGAAATTCTTGCTCATTTAACTTAACATCATCTTCCCACACGAACTTCATTGTAAGATTAAAGCCCTTGACCCATTCCCAACACCACTAATTGGGTTCGTGTGTGTCAACTACACGAGCCAAGACCCACTTGTATTAAACCAACAAGAGTCGAGCAAACCTCAGAACCAAAAACACGAGCTGCTCATCCCGTTCGCAAGCCTAAATTCGATCCCAGGGCATACGAGTTCTTTGGGAAATTCTATAGGGTAGAAATGTTATCAACCTAATCCCCTCCAACAAATCAAGACCCGACCAGAGATCCACCTTCAACAAGACGACGAGAAACTCCGGTCGCGTACTTTGGACCAAGAGTCGTGCACCGCAAGATCCGGATACCAAATTGAGTAATTTCAAAGTCAGTGGTCCGTACGATATTTTAATGACGATTATGCCCTTCACATTTTTAACTACGGCGGCTACATTCCTTGCTCTTTTCTGTTCTGTTTTTGGCTGCAAAAGGGAGGTCGAAGCCTACCGGGAATCGAACTCGCCACCACAGGTGGGAGTCGAGAGCCCTACCGACGAGCTAAAGCTCTGAGTGACTCGCGATCCAGGGGATACGAATGTCATTATTGGAAAGAGTGAGGGTTAAGAAGGAGAAGAAGAGAAAAGGAAAGACCTGCCATTCTTCCCATCCTTGCATGCTTTCCGAGTTGAGTTTCTTGACGGCGACCGCCATTCTGGCGCCAGATTTCACCGGAGAAAGTGTCTTCTCATCGATCCATCCTTTGAACACGCGACCGAATCCGCCTTCACCGAGGAGCGTATCCGGCCGGAACCCCCTCGTTGCCGTCTTCAGCTCGGCGAAGGTGAAGATCCGCAAGTTAGGCACCGGCAGGATATGTCCCTCCGACGCTGTTTCGTCGCCGGAAAACAAAGAATCGCCTGTGGATGAGGAGAATCTAGTCCCGCTGCTGGTCGTCTTCGAGGTTGACGTCGCTGCAACGAAATCAAAAGGGGAAACCGAGTGATAGAGGGAAAAGGAGGTAGTTAGAGAAGAAAATCAGGGGATGTGAGGAATGAGATTTGGATTACCTGAGGTGGGGGTGACGGTGTTGGTGGAGCTCCTCTTGGAGTCTCCTGGCCTCGAGATACAACCCCCCATGCGTACTCTCCTTCGCCCTCTCTTTGATTTCTGAAAATTTTTCTTTCCACGTCTTCTCCAACCGTTTAGCCTCTCTTCTTCTTCTCGATCGCTCCTAATCCCACTCTCTCTCTCTCTCAAGAACGGAGGCTAGTGATAGCAGGGATAGTCATTGACGGAATATTAGTTTAGTGGAAATTTACAATTGACCGCCAAATTCATTGAAATTTACTGATGGCTGCACGAATACCAAACGTTTTTTTAATAGCCACTTAAACTTTTGAAGGCAGTGCACTAGGGCTAAGAAACTGAGGGAATGACCTCAGCTTTGAGCTATTCGTCCAGCTCACGGCTAGTCCCTTTTCTGACAAATTGAACGAGTGGAACCATGAGATAGAATGAGCTTGCAATCACGGTGTATCGCTTACGGATCATTATAGTGAATCAAATATGAATAGCTCATGGCCGATAAACACAAACATGCCATAAGATATTGAACGCAAGTGCACTCACATACACATACTCTCTCTCTCTCCTGGAGCAAGCCGAGTGGACACGTGCTATGTTTTCTTGGGGCAAAATGGGAATCAAAGTTCAGACATCAGATGCCTAGACTAGTCTTTATCTGTTACAATCAGCTAAGATCAACTAGGAAATCGCCGTCTGCATAGTTGCTCAGTAATGTGTTCTATAAGTTGAGCAAAGTATATATGTTACTACCTTTATATATGCATATATATATATATATATATAATTATTTATACATATGTTACATTTAATTACTTATAAGAGTGGCTTATCACAATCACAAATTGATTATTTTATTTGTAAAAAAAAGATAGATCGTGTTATAATGATTGTAAGGTAATTTCAGGAGAAAGCTTAATCACTCAACATCAACTTTTAATTATGGAGTTATAGGTAAAAAAGTAGATAAAGAAGAAAAGAGTGCATCGAGCTATTTGGATTAAATGGTAGAACCTGAAAGCGAGAAAGAATGTATATTTAAACAGAAAGTCCTTCAAGAAAATGCTTGAAATTATTTTCCTACACCTTGTGATATGTAGAATAATATAGCTACATATATTAGGAAATAGTAGAGTGAATCTAAAGGAGGTGTATCGGCATAAAAAGAAGCTTGGTGGTGGAGTGAAATAGTGTAAGATAAAATCAAGGTAAAGAAGGCATGTTAGAAATTACATTATACTAAGAAGATTAGTAAAACTTTAGAGGCTCATAGGAAAGCAAAGAAAGAAACGAAAAAGGATGTTAGTAAAGCAAAAGCTAAAATTTGAGATGATCTATATAAAAAGTTCAACTCAAAAGAGGGTAAAAGAGATATTTTTAAGATAACTAAATATTTGAAGTTAATATTGGGTTATATCAAGGATCAACTTTAAGTTCATCATTATTTATAATGGTAATTGATGAGCTAACAAAACATATTCAAGATGAAGTACCTTGGTCTATGTTATTTACAATGATATTGTGTTAGTGGAAGAGTCTAAGGAAAAAGTTAATAGAAAATTAGAACTATTGAGAGAAATATTAGAAAGTAAAGGCTTCCAACTTAGTAGAAGAAAGATAGAATATATGGAACATAAGTTTAATCAATTGGTTACTTCAAAGGACATAAAAATTAAAATTAGCACACATTGCATCCCTCAAAAGAAATGTTTTAAATACCTAAAGTCAATTTTTCATAGTAATGAAAGAATTGATGGAGATGTTACGTATAAAATTAATGCAGGTTGGTTAAAATGGTGAGGAGCATTAGGTATTCTTTGTGATAAGAAGATATCATTAAAGTTAAAACGTAAATATTATAGAGCAACAATTCGACCTGCCATATTTTAATGTTATGAGTGTGGGGCAGTTAATCATCAACTTGTACAAAAGATATCTGTGATAGAAATAAAGATGTTTAGATGAATGGGTAGTTACAGAGGAAAAGACCATATACACAATGAGTTTATTAGAAACAAATTGTGAGTGACACTAATAGAGGATAAAATGAGATAATATTGTTTAAGATTATTTGGACGTATAGAAAGAAGATCAAAAGAAACACGTGTAAAATGGTATGAAAAATTAAATTTTGAAAGTATTAAAAGAGGTAGAAGAGGATCACAAAAGTGTTGGAAAGAAACAATAAATAATGATCTAGCTTATGTTGAGTTAACCGCTAACATGACACATGATAGGGCTATGTGGAAATAAAGAATCCATGTAGCTTACCCCCATCTAGTATGGGAAAAGACTTATTTGTTGTTGTTTGTACCTTTATATATATATATATAATTTATTTACTACCTTCATATATACATTATATATTATTTGTCCATAAACTAACAATTTAAACAGATCAATGGCTTACCTTGTTTAAATAAACGAGAACATTTATCTAGGAAACAACGGTATAGCGTAAACTTATAATTTTGGTAATTTAGAAGGGTACATTTAAAATATCTTTTGTAGAGCACAGGCTGAACTAAAACTTTGGCAGTTTGGAGGTTAATACGTAATTCTCGTAGGTAAAGGTCAAATTGTCTTAGATTAGATGGTCAATGATTGTGCGTCCACAATTTTGAATTCCGAAAACACCCTCGATGTAATAACTCACAGCGAAACTTTGGTATCTTGCGTCACCCTCGATCAGACGAGTCAAACCAGGTTGCGCTAGGAGTTTGGTTTAAAGCCGGGTGAACGGGTCGGGTTTGACCCGAATGAAAAACCTGCCAAACCCGTTGCCGTTAGGTCAGTTGTTTCTTAGCAAAAGAGGAAACACATACTTATTCGGGTCGAGCACGAAAATCCAAATAAAATATAGAGCCGGATCATAAGTATTTGTCCTAACCCCAGAGATCCAACCCCAGTTTTGAATTGGATTCTCAAAATTCTAAATTGCAGAACTTTTTGGATTACTTCTTATGAGTAGTATTTTCATGGTCAATCCCATGAGATCCGGATCTGGATTGGGGCCTGGATCTGGATTACCTGGGTTCGACCCATTCAAATGCGTCATGAACTCTTTAAGTGCAGGTTTCTCCTGCTTTTCTTGGTTCATGGGTGCGTGCTTGAGCCTTGACGCTTAGCTATGTGAAAACCTGACTCTGAAAGTCAAGGTTGGGAGTCTTCAGTCCTTGGACTTTTCGCTAGGCACTGGTGGGCTCGGCGAAGTGACCAGAATGGTGTGGTCCTCGGCACTGAGGGCAGTTAAACAAGCCGAATGAATCGAGCTGGAGCTGCTTGAACTCGGTGAGCTTGACCAGAACTCGAGCTGAATCAGATGAGCATCAGTGGCTCATTTGGGGAAAAGGGCTGTCAAGAAACGGGTAGTCGTCCATTTCCTCTTTTGCTTTCATTCTTGCCCAGTGCATGAATGTTATACAAAACTATCAACATGAGGCAAACGAGCTCATATGGGCCTAGCTGTGCTGAAAACCACTGGTACATGCTTGACGAGTTGAATTAAATGGAACCGCAGGTCACCATCAACAAGAATTTAACTGAACCAGTACAAAAGGCAAAGAAAACAACAAAATCTAGGTCCCCCACTTGATACCAGTCATTATATGCGGCGTACGTGTATACAAACGGGTATATATATACAAATATTTGTATATTTGTATGTGTTTACAAACCCACGTGTGTATATATATATATATATACACGAGAGAGAGAGAGAGAGACTAGTATATGCTAGCACCCTTAGGTGCTAGCAAATCTAAACAAATTCCAGCAATCCATCTTTTTGAGATTTGAGATTTGATTGGTTGAGATTTGAATATATAAAGTAAAAAGTATGTGTAACTTTTACATGTACATTTTATTAATATGAGTACTTTTATTTTTTTAATTTCAAATCTCAATCATCGATCAACAAAGGTGGATAGTTGAGTTTTGTTTGGATTTGCTAGCACCTAAGGGTGCTAGCATATACCAGTCTCTCTCTTTCTCTCTCTATATGACCAGATCCTACCTATTTTTAACATAATTACTCATTGTTTTTTGAGTGGTATGAGTATGATTTAAAAATTTTTAAGGGTTTCTAAAAAGCCTAAAAAACATTGTTCAGATATGAGTAGGCAATATAGAGAGAGAGATTAGTCCATACATACATCAATCCATGCTCTAATCTTTTAAAGATCTTAATAAGTCAAAAAACAAATAGTATTGAGTGTATTTATTATACCTACAAAAATACTAACGTATTTTTTTAATTTTAAATTTAAATTTTAACTGTTGATCAGACATTTGAGATTGAAAATGTTTAAGCATGGATTGACGTGTGCATGGACTATGCTCTCTTTCTCTCTCTCTCTCTCTCTCTCTCTCTCTCTTTCTATATATATATATATTTGGTTTTCAAGTGGATGCACTTGATTTTTTGCTTCAAGGTTATTTTAATTGGAAAACAAAAAGTAATATTTACTTATTATGATTTGAATATATTTCGTCTTGCCTCATCTAATTGTTGGACAAGTTTCCTTGAGTTGTATAGAAGTTGTTAACGTGCATATAAACATATGGATATACACACATAAAGACAGGTAGTACCAAATGCATAATGTTTTTAAGTGCATAAAAATGAGATTTGAATAAAAAATACCTTTTGCACTTTTGTACATTGGTAAGTAATTCAAATCTTCACTGATCATCTCAAAGATCCACAATAGAGATGTTTACGCATTTTTATGTACCTACAAACAATATTCATTGAGCACAAGTTCCTATATTATATATAGGGTGAAAGAAGGTGGATGCTACAAACCCCATCCAAATCAATCTCAAGCATATGATTAAAGAGCATGAGTGGTTATAATTAAAAAACAAACAGTGACAATTGCAAGGTACTTAATAGCCCCTATATATACTTTTCACTCTTTGTTTTTCAATTTCAATTACTCATGACTCTTGATCTGATTAGTTTGGATGTAACGTTCAACAAACACTAATCATACTTAAATATGCTCAAATATCTTCATCAACCTGATCAACAATGAAGATTTGAATTTAAAAAAGCGAGAGGTACCATCATACATTTTGTATTTGGTATTTAATGTATATGATGCATTAAATGCTTTAAAAACTCAAATCTCCATAATTAATCATTATCATCAAACAGTGAAAATATTTGAGCTTATTTAAGATGGTATGCACATGTACTATGCTCTCTTTCTCTATATAGATGAATGATTGAGGTGATAAAGAAAAAATATTTAATGTAAAATACTTTAATTTATATCCTTACCATTGATCATATCAATATATATATATACATATATATAGTGGTAAATCATCAAACCTTGTTCCTACTTAAATGTATGAAACATCATTATTATTTGATTAACATGATCAACAATAGATATTTGAATTAAAGGTATCATTGTATTTTTATACTTTACATTTAATGTATCATATCTATTAAACACTTTTGCTTTATCATGTATGTGTGGAAGCTTATATAATGTGGAATAATTTGGATGCAGCAAAAGCTATATCTTAAAACGTTCGGCTTCTAAAAGTGTTATGGGAAAGGGCTGCTTGTTTTTCTGAACATGAGTCCAGTTTGAATACTTACGTCTTTCCTTCCAACCGAATGGAGCGGAAGGGTATTTTAGTAATTAACAAGAAAAAAAGCACGGTAATTTGACAGTTTCACTAAAAGAAGGCAAGTGATTTGGTGTAACTGTGCAAGGTCCACACCATATCGATTGACCAAATTACCCTTATCGTGAAGGGACATTTTTGGGAGAAAGCAAATGCAAAGCCCATAGATGACTTTCCCCTCGTCCGATTGCAGGGTTTACAAAAGTCGTCCGGCAGAAACTTTTTATCGAATTCTGTTTGCTTTTGGGAGTGTAAATAGATTGATTGGATCCTACTTACCACTAGCAATTCATTTATTTATTATATATGATGTTGTTTTTTGAAGGTTGAGTATAATAATATTATATTATATATTTAAAATTTTAAAGTTTTTTAAATTATACATGTCACATTCTTTAAATTACACGTGCCACCGAAAAGGGAGTGATAGGTGGACTTGAATGAGCATGTCATTGATGAGAGGATCTGATATATATATATATATATATATATGAGAGTTAAAATTCCATTGGCCATATGGAGAACTCACTATACATGCTTGTTGTGTATGCGATGGGTCAGACATGGCTTGGATCTAGGCTCCAAGATCTTGGTCCAATTGGCTCCCCATAGGGAAAACCATCCTGAGATCTTCCGGGACGTCACGGATCATAAGTCGAAACAAATGCAGATCCTCTATAAGTTCTCGTATAAACTTTCATAATCCATACCTGAAAATTTTCAGATCTCAATTGAAGAAACAAAAAGAAGCATGTCCTCTATTAGTTGTGTCATAGATTTTAACAAATGACACACGGAACCCGATCTTAGTCTTCGTTAGATGAATTATTAGAGCTTGTGATCTTTTTAATACTAACATACCTATTACATGCCAATGCCAAAGCTGTGCTTGATTAAGAGCCAATACTAATACAGATGACTTCTTTAGAAGTTCTAGTGTTGCACCCTCCAACTTACCCCAACTAGTGTGAGAAAAGACTTGAAATATTTGTCTTATCCTTCGTCTTATCAAGGTTAAAGTTAAGATGTCGATCATTTCAATAGTTAAGTGGAGCAGGATGCCTCGTCGATCATACAAAAGAGGCAAACCAGGTTGCGTTTGATCCGCATGGTTGAAAGTGGTAGCCAAACGACCCGAATCGGCAACTTGCTAAATGTGCTAGGGTCAGGGTTTCCGAGAACAGGAATAAATCCATACAGCAAAGATCCAAATTAAAGATAGAGCCATGTCCATAAAGTTCGTAGCAGATCCAGATTCAGTCCAAGTAAACATTCTAATATGAGGAAATATAACAGAATTCTTATATTAAATGGGAAGTCCACTTCCTCCTCTTTTATTGAAGGTGGCAAATTGGTTTCTTTTTTCTTTTTGTATTTAAGGTGTCAAATTTGGGGAATACTCTCTCTCTCTCATCAAACCAAAATTACGTCGGTCAATGCAAGGAACTGACTGTATGGTCCCATCGCTGCAACGCGTCGAGTCTAAATAGGTCCTGGACCCAAACTCGCTTTGGGATGTTACATACCTGGAAGTGGGTCTTCCTGGCCCGACCCAAAAATGAACGAGACCGTTCTTCTCTTACCAAATGAGGACTTGCTACCCAACCTGACTTATTTGCGCCAATAATAGTGGGGATCCCGAATTTTGGGGAAATGGTTAATTTGCTGCACTTAGGATAAATGTCTAGAACACATGGAGATGTTAGGTGTTTTAGGTAACAATATCCCATAGGAATCGAAAGGCAAATATTAAAACATGAAAAAGAATCTCAGAAATATTGAAAGAACATAATTTTTCTCTTTATGGAGTCAAATACTAGTAGGTAGGGGTGTTTAGGTTCGGTTTAACCTTGAAGAAGAAGGTTTTTGTTGGGAGGCTTTAATGGACCGGACGAGCCTTGCTTTACACATACATGAGCCACTTTGTGAGATTTCACTCCTCCATCCAGTGCATGTGGCCCGTATGCTCTGTGTTTTCAAACTTTTTCAAAAAAAAATCCCTCTTGAGAGATCCTCATAAACTCCCTTTTTCAAGTTAGCTTTGAAAAAGAAGGCTTTTTTAATCTGTTTTTTAAAAGTACTGATCTCATGGAGGGAGAGGAGTGCTTTCAAATTGATTTTAAAATTTTTAAGGATGAGTATCATTGCACATCTCTCATAAATGAGCTCTTTCACTTGGCCCAAAAGTGACATCCATCTTATGATAAATGTGAGTGCATCCTAGTTGGAGAATTGCTTCGTATCTTTCAAAGTATTGAGAGTTGAGATAACTTCTACATTATGAGAAAAACGTTACATAGAATAATTCGCTAGAAACTCGAAAGTAGCAAACTGGCTTAGATCGTAAGAAGCCAGCTATTTAGAAGCATTTTTTTTCAAAGAGTAAGGGAACCAATATATCCATTTGGAGGAATCCTTCTTCTTTTTATAGGGCCTCCTAAAAAAGAGTTGGAAATGGGATCAAGGATCTCCATTTCTATCATATCGATGAAAACTCAATATTTCATCATCACTATCAGTTTGATAATCTAAAGGCACAAAAAATATATAGTGAATAAACTATTTTCTCTTTAGTTTAGCCTTTCAAGAGTTGTTTGAGGGCCTTTCAAACCTTAACCATCAAGGATTCAAAGAAGCAATGTTTAGAATCACAATTTCGAAAGATGGAATTGGTTTTTCAAAAATTGGATTGAAGTGATCTTCGCAATTCGCAAGACTTAAGTTCCACCAAGCGTGTCAAATTTGTAGATGAGAATTTAATTTCAAAGCATATTAAGAGACTTGAAATTCAATTCACAAATACGAGTGTGTGAGCATGCCAATAAGTTTACTTAAACTTACAAAGTTGATTTTGATTTCTAACTTCTTCAACGAATGTGGATTAGTAAGCTCTTTTCATCATATGTTTTCTTCAACCATTGCTCAAGAGTCAGCCTAGATGCTTTAAAGATTGCTTTAGATCTGAAAAGTTTTAAAAATGGTCTCATTGGAAAGCTGACTTTCATAGCTTTCCATCTAGACCAATTTCAAAAAAATCTAGTACCTACATGCTGAGATATAGTCTTTTATTTAAGTTTCTACGTTTCTGTCAAATGTTCTATTCTGAATTTCAGAGTAAGAGACTTTATTGATTTAATTATGCACATTAACATATCCAATAGGCAAAACAAAAATAGTCTAAGAATCTTTACACATGAACCTACCTCATGTAAAATTGTAAAGATTTTTGAAGATTCGAGGACTGCCAAAAAAAATTAGAAACTTTTGCCACAAAAACAGAACCAATTTCTGTTTTTCAGTATTGAAGTTAATTTTGGTTAAGGAATAAACTCATGATTTTTGCAAGCTTGTTTGAATTGAAAGAACATAATTTTTCTCTTTATGGAGTCAAATACTAGTAGGTAGGGGTGTTTAGGTTCGGTTTAACCTTGAAGAAGAAGGTTTTTGTTGGGAGGCTTTAATGGACCGGACGAGCCTTGCTTTACACATACATGAGCCACTTTGTGAGATTTCACTCCTCCATCCAGTGCATGTGGCCCGTATGCTTCGGGTTTTCAAACTTTTTCAAAAAAAAATCCCTCTTTAGAGATCCTCATAAACTCCCTTTTTTCAAGTTAGCTTCGAAAAGGGAGGCTTTTTTAATCTGTTTTTTAAAAGTACTGATCTCATGGAGGGAGAAGAGTGCTTTCAAATTGGTTTTAAAATTTTCAAGGATGAGTATCATTGCACATCTCTCATAAATGAGCTCTTTCACTTGGCCCAAAAGTGACATCCATCTTATGATAAATGTGAGTGCATCCTAGTTGGAGAATTGCTTCGTATCTTTCAAAGTATTGAGAGTTGAGATAACTTCTACATTATGAGAAAAACGTTACATAAAATAATTCGCTAGAAACTCGAAAGTAGCAAACTGGCTTGGATCGTAAGAAGCCAGCTATTTAGAAGCATTTTTTTTCAAAGAGTAAGGGAACCAATATATCCATTTGGAGGAATCCTTCTTTTTTTATAGGGCCTCCTAAAAAAGAGTTGGAAATGGGATCAAGGATCTCCATTTCTATTATATCAATGAAAACTCAATATTTCATCATCACTATCAGTTTGATAATCTAAAGGCACAAAAAATATATAGTGAATAAACTATTTTCTCTTTAGTTTGGCCTTTCAAGAGTTGTTTGAGGGCCTTTCAAACCTTAACCATGAAGGATTCAAAGAAGCAATGTTTAGAATCACAATTTCGAAAGCTGGAATTGGTTTTTCAAAAATTGGATCGAAGTGATCTTCGCAAGACTTAAGTTCCACCAAGCGTGTCAAATTTGTAGATGAGAATTTAATTTCAAAGCATATTAAGAGACTTGAAATTCAATTCACAAATACGAGTGTGTGAGCATGCCAATAAGTTTACTCAAACTTACAAAGTTGATTTTGATTTCTAACTTCTTCAGCGAATGTGGATTAGTAAGCTCTTTTCATCATATGTTTTCTTCAACCATTGCTCAAGAGTTAGCCTAGACGCTTGAAAGATTGCTTTAGATCTGAAAAGTTTTAAAAAATGGTCTCATTGGAAAGCTGACTTTCATAGCTTTCCATCTAGACCAATTTCAAAAAAATCTAGTACCTACATGTTGACATATAGTCTTTTATTTAAGTTTCTACGTTTCTGTCAAATGTTCTATTCTGAATTTCAGAGTAAGTGACTTTATTGATTTAATTATGCACATTAACATATCCAATAGGCAAAACAAAAATAGTCTAAGAATCTTCCATGTGTCTAGGCTAACCCTTGAGCGGCGGTTCAAGAAAGCTACAACGAAAAGAGCTCTCTATTCCACATTCGCCCAAGAAGTCAAAAATCTAAATCAACTTTGTAAGTTTCAGTAAACTTGTTGGCACGCTTGCGCACTCGTATTTGTGAATTAAATTTCAAGTTTCTTCATAAGCTTTGAAATTAAAGTCTCATCTACATTCATGTTATGGGGTTAAGTGACCTGTCTTTATTCTAAATATGCTCTTGTTTTTAACAAAAATGGCTAATAGTTTTTCTCTTCTACTAACCAACAGTTTGTGACATTATGGTATCATATCAATGACTCATGTTTGTTCTTTAGTTTAAGCCACACCATAGAATTTTTATAAATATTGTCATTATTGGATAGCTAGGGATGACTTGGAATTAATGGAACATTCGAGTTCGGGCATCATGGTCACAAATATGATAATAGCTAGGGCTATCAAACCTAGTCAATAGGGCAAGCTTCGAAAGACAACCCAAAACCCCCTTTTATGGTCTCGAAGTTATTGAGAAAGGAAGGAAATCCATCTAGCAATAGGATTAGGGTTTTCCTTCTCTCTTTCCACCATTTACGGTGAAGGCATTTTTAAATAACCATTTGATTAAGTTTCGGTTTGAATTTGGATCTGACCTAACCTGAGTATTACAAATTGCTACTTAAATTGCAGTTGATCACTATTCAAAAATATTACTTGCTGGTTTCTTGTGGGTAGTTTGTTATTTTCTCTATTTGGGAACATCGTGACTTGTCGTAAGCAATATTAGTGCTCAAAAGTCATGAATTAACTAGCTAATTATCTGAATACAGAGATAAGTTTATATAATTGATTGGTGAAGAAGATACTAGGTCACAATAAGTTTCACTTGGTGAAGAATATGGAGCACCTTGTTTTCGTTGTTTTGAAATATAATAGTTTATACAATTGTCTTGATTCACATGTTGCTTACCAAATCACTAAACAAGATATTCCTACCAATAGTGAGTAATATTTTAGAATTTGATTGGATGATTTTTCAGATGCAGCTGCAACTATGAGTTTAACTCACTAGTCTCATTTCTATTATTAAACAACTTGGTTTGTTACCCGACCTTAAAAATAACGAGATATTAGTTAAAAATTACGGTGAACTTGACAGCTCCAGTCTAACAATCTCTCTCTTAACAATCTCTCTCTGTATATAGGTATAGGTATAGGTATAGATATAGATAGATAGATGAATATTTTCTTCATCATCTCAACACATATAATATACTGCTAAGCTTTGAAAATTCTTGTATATTGTAATATGCTTGAAAGTCACGTGAAGAAAATGGGCTTGTGTTTGGATTTACCTACTTTTGGCACAAAGGCAAAGTATGAATCCAAAATATGCTGAAACAAGGCACAAGCATGACCCGAAATATCCATGTTAAAGTCAACCCGATTGACAAAAATTATTGAGTCTCTTTCAAGTCAAACTATTTCTAACATGAATATCACACACAATCACATGAACACAAGTTAGTACATGAAATTGCAAGTCCCCAGTTCAAAGGACTCACTCATAATTCCAGATATTTGCAAGAAATCCTACCCATATACTACTCATAACAGAACAAACACCTCTAGTTACACAGCACAAGCGTGCAGGCACATACATACACCACACAAACAAACACACACACACACACACACACACACACACACACACACACACACACATATATATATATATATATCAATTTGGATGTAGTTTTAAATGCATGACTTTCTATGTACAATTGTGTACAAACATCACTATGGTTCAATAGTAAAAAATTACATTAAAAAGTAAAAAGCATGGTATATTTTTATACATAATTTAATACGCAAGACATATTAAATGTTTTTTATTTGATCACCTCAACTGTTCATAGACATATTTATATACATGCATTGAAACATATTATGCATTTAAAACTACTTATGTGGACAACTTAGCTTGTCATTGTAGAATTGCCATGGCAGAGGGATGTGATAAGATGCTGAATTGAATAGGCCCAAGTCTTATCTTCTTTGGCATTGTTATCCGTGGCTTTTATCAAATGAGCACATTGGTCACGAGTTGGGTTGACCTCAATCGTGTCCACCTAACCCGACCTTGCAATAAAAAAATATACTGAATAGTTCTAAATTAATCTCTAGTCAACTTAGTTAGAAGTTTTTTTTTAATTATACTGAATCTGAACGGTAGTCATCGTATATAAACAATATTGTACTGAATCTGGACCGTATATCTGACTTGGTAAAGATTGCTCTTGGCTCAGGATTTGTGGCGGTGGGGTCCGTTCAGATCTCACGTCAAGTGAGAACCGACGAGATGTACGGTGCAGATTTTATGTGAAGTTATACACATCGCTACGCGATCGATCCACTGTCGTGTCCTTCGGTCTGCCAAATTGCGCCGTCATTTCCGTTTCTTCGTAAACGAGCGTTGTCTAAGCGGAACCTCTGTGGTCGGCTCGTCGAACCCTAACGACCCGCAAGGCGACGTTTCGTTGGAACCTGCCGCTGTGTCTCCTCGCCAACGACTCTATCTGGTAATCTCTCTGTTTCTCTTTGCGCCTTCGTGTGTGTGTGTTTTGGGGTAAGGAAGGGTGACAATGAAATGCTGGAATCTGTTAGAGATTTGCTCTTCCGGCAGGATGATATGCTGATTTAGGTTGTTGCCCGACATAACATCTGTCGACAAGAATCCGAATACATGCGAGTGTCTGAATGATCCCGAGTGTGAGTAGTATTAGGGTTTTCTTAAACATCCGTAGAAACACATTTGAGATTTGGGCAGTTCGGAGTAGATTTTGTGAAGAGATTTAATCCTTCAGCTTGGAATGGAGATTGCGTGAAGTTGGTTGTTTCTTAGTCCGTCGAAACTTGCTTTCTGACCGGATATCCCGAAACCATAGTGAGGTGTTAGCTGTGTTTTCGTGTGTGTACAAACACGCCCTGGGCCAATAAAGTGCCCTGGAACTGCCTCTCCATATCCTTCTATGACGGAGAACATTTTTCATCTACTCATGATCAAAAAAGTTTATAAGCAGGATATAAGGTTGAAACCATTGTGACGAAAGAAGAACCGATTTTGATTCTTTCTGTTTTAGGATATTTTCAGGCACTTGCTACTTCAAAGAAAGGTGTAACCGAGAAATATAAGTTCTGCCTACTATTTAAAGTCTTTGTTCATGAGATGCTATGTGTGCTCTACCGTTACTTAAATCAATGTGATAGAGAGATCTTCGATCGAGATTTTTCACCCTATAATCGCGATTTTTCACCCTATATTTTCTATGGTGGTCTTTTCCATTTTGCACGCATGTCTAAACCTTTTTGTTAATCCTATATGAATCTTTCTCCATATTAAACATGTTAATGCCATGAGCATCTGGTTTCCGTCCTTCTATTTGGGCATTTACGAATTGTAAAGATATTTTGTTTGCATTTATGTGAATTTTCATGGAGAACTTGACCTTATTCTAACACATTCTCTTTTCATCTTAGTTATATAGTAGTATTTGTAAGTTAATTCTCCAAACCGAACATGACAGTACAGTTTTATAATTAAAATAAACAAAGTAGCTCCTTAAGAATTATTAAAGAACCTTTCAGAAGGATCCTCTGTTGATAGTCTCAATGCCCTCCTTGATATGCACCGGGTGAGTAAGTGCCAGTTAATGTGAGTATCATATTCCTGTTGGGTCCACAAGGAAAGGACATTTATGGCACAAAATGAACCTAAAATCACAAATGGAGCTCATGCATGAGATGTAAAGATTGTTGTTCATGTGATATAATACATCCTACAAGTCTAGCATAGGACTGAAAGTAGGGTTCGCTTGCATAACATTTTGGAGGACCTTTCCAGAAGGTTGGTTGTTGTTGTCGAAACAGCAATCATTGCAAGTCTTGTTTAAATTATAAGACCTTGTTTAGGCTTTTTCATATCTAGAATTTTCTTATATTTTTTCGCTACTAGTACTAGACTACTAGTTGTGAACCCATAGGCTTTTGTACGCTATGCAGTTTGTCCCTTTTGTACTGAACTTTTAAGTGCCATAAGAGAGTGCCAACGTATGGTGTTATCATGTGGAAGTGCCATAAGAGAATGGAAAACCTGATAAGGACAAAATATGGGATTATCATGTACTTTGCTTAGAGAACCTTAGCTGGTCTGCTGATTGACATAATTCCATTACCTCTTTCATTCTTGGCTTAACCTATTGAATTGGATCCTGAAATCATCAAAAGCAGCTCGACTTTGCTGACCCAACGAATGCTTCAGTGATGTTAGACAGAGTCCAAACTCAAAAGTAATACTTTTGTAATTTACCACAATAAATATGGTTCGGAGTTAAATGAACTAAAATTTCTGATTATATGAGATTTTAGAACATGAATTGCTGGAATATTTTGTTTGGCCGACATATAGAAGAATTCTTTTAGCTTAGATATTTCTAAAAGGTTTCTGTTACTCTCGTGAGTGCTTTTAGGGCTATGATGAATGTGGTTGATCAAAAATCGTTAATCAACATAAGCTTTCCTTGACAGGAATGCTCATCCAAACATTGTTATGGTCTTGGGAGTTCAGGTGCACACACAAGAATCAATAAATCTGGATTTTATTATCTTCTTTGTCAGATTTCAATGGTTTTAGTGGATACAGATATGCATTTCATGGGACTCAACTCATTATAAACTGATCAATATCTAAGTTGAGCAGCATTAAGTTTTTACTATATCTATTTACATGTTTGTCATTTCAATTTTTTCGCAAAATATGAATCACGTGTTTTATACATAATTATATGGTGTTTTGTGTTTTTTGTAAACTGTTTGGCTTGGTCGTACATTTCATGAGTTCTAGAAATTGTATCATATGTGGAATATGGTTCATTGGATCCTCAGCGTAGGCTTCAAAGTGAATTTTTCTTCCCTGCCTGCCATTAGAACAACAACAACAACAACAACTAAGCCTTTTCCCATACTAGATGGGGTCGGCTACATGGATTCTTTGTTTCCACAGATTCCTATCATGTGTCATGTTAGCAGTTAACTCCCAATAAGCTAGATCATTCTTTATTGTTTCTTTCCAACACTTGTGTGGTCGTCCTCTACCTCTTTTAATACTTTCCAAATTTAGTTTTTCTAACCTTCTTACAGGTTCTTCTTTTGCTCTTCTTTCTATATGTCCAAACCATCTTAAATGATGTTCTCTCATTTTATCCTCTATTGGTGCCACTCCTAATTTGTTTCTAATAACCTCATTATGTATATGGTCTTTTCTTGTATGACCAATCATCCATCTCAACATCTTCATTTCTGTCACAGACATCTTTTGTACATCTTGATGATTAATTGCCCAACACTCAGAACCATAAAACATAGCAGGCCTAATTGCTGCTCTATAATATTTACATTTTAATTTTAATGGTATCTTCTTATCACAAAGAATACCTGATGCTCCTCTCCATTTTAACCAACCAGCATTAATTCTATGTGTAACATCTCCATCAATTCTTCCATCACTCTGAAAAATTGACCCTAAGTATTTAAAACTTTCCTTTTGGGGAATGCAATGTGTGCCAATTTTAATTTCTATGTCCTCTGAAGTAGCCAAATGATCAAACTTACATTCCATGTATTCTGTCTTTGTTCTACTAAGTCGGAGGCCTTTGCTTTCTAATGTTTCTCTCCATAGTTCCAATTTTCTATTAACTTTTTCCTTACACTCCTCCACTAATACAATGTCATCTGCAACTAACATACACCAAGGTACTTCATCTTGAATATGTTTGTTAACTCATCCATTACCATTATAAATAAGTATGGACTTAAAGTTGATCCTTGATGTAACCCAATATTAACTTCAAAGAAGTCTGTCGTTCCTTCATTGAGTCCTCACACATGTTTTTGCACCATCATACATGTCTCTTATAAGGTTAATATATGACAATGGGATACCTCTTTTTTCCAAAGTTCTCCAAAGAACCTCCCTCGGTACTCTATCATAAGCTTTTTCTAGATCAATAAATATCATGTGAAGGTCTTTCTTTTTTGCTCTAAAATGTTCCATAAGACGTCTCAAAAGGTGAATCGCTTCAATAGTAGATCTGCCTGGCATGAATCCAAATTGGTTCTTTGTTGTACTTGATACTTGTCTTAACCTACGTTCGATAATTCTTTCCCATAATTTCATAGTATGACTCATTAACTTGATACCTCGATAATTCGCACAATTTTGAATGTCTCCTTTGTTCTTATATATGGGTATAAGTGTACTTGCTCTTCATTCCTCGGGCATCTTTTGGCTTTTCCATACTTCATTAAATAGTCTTGTGAGCCAAGTGATTCCTATTTCTCCTAGTATTTTCAAAACTTCTATAGGAATATTATCTGGTCCTACCGATTTACCACCCTTCATATGTTTAAGAGCCTCTTTGACTTCATTCTTTTGAATGTGTCGATAGAAATTGTGGTTTATATACTTTTCTAACTTGGCTAAATCTCCTAAACTAATACTAACATCTTTATTTTCATTAAAAAGATTATAAAAATAGTTTTTCCATCTATTTCTTATTTCATCATTTGCCACTAAAATTTTTTCATCCTTGTCTTTTATACATCTAACATAACTAAGATCTTTAGTTTTCTTATCTCTAGCCCTAGCTATCCTAAAAATATCTCTTTCACCCTCTTTTGAGTTGAGTTTTTTATATAAGTCCTCCCAAATCTTAGCTTTTGCTTCACTAACGGCCTTTTTTGCTTCCTTTTTTGCTTTCTTATAAGCTTCTAACGTTTCACTAGTTTTCTTAGCATAATGTAATTTGTAACATGCCCTCTTTGCCTTGATTTTATTTTGTACTACTTCATTCCACCACCAAGCTTCTTTTTGTGTTGGTGCACCTCCCTTAGATACCCCTAACACATCTTTCGCCACTTTCCTAATATGTATAGCCATATTGTTCCACATATCACAGGGTGTGCCAACATAATTCCAAACATCTCCTTGAAGGACTTTCTGTTTAAATATATCTTCTTTCTCGCTTTTGAGGTTCCACCATGTAGTATGAATAGCTCGATGCACTTTTTTCTTCTTGTCCAATTTTTTATTTGTAAATCCATAACTAAAAGTCTATGTTGGGTGGTTAAGCTTTCTCCTGGAATTACCTTACAATCTTTACAACACACTCTATCTTTTTTTTCTACAAATAAAGTAATCAATTTGTGTTTGTGATAAGCCACTCTTATAAGTAATTAAATGTTCATCTCGTTTTTTGAAGATTGTAGTGACTATAAAGAGATCAAATGCCATAGCAAAATTTAAAATCTCCCTACCTTCCTCGTTTATATCCCCAAAACCAAAGTTTCCATGAATCCCTTGATATCCTAATGCCTCTTTACCGACATGTCCATTTAAATCTCCTCCTAAACAAATCATCTCCCTTTGTGGAATCTTTTGAAACACCTTATCTAACTCTTCCCAAAAAACTGTCTTTAAACTATCTTCTAGTCCTACTTGGGGTGCGTAAGCACAAACTATATTCAAAACCTCTGCTCCTAACACTAATTTCAACGTCATGATTTGGTCACCATATCGTTGTATGTCTACTACACTCTCCTTTAAATCTTTATTTATAATAATACCAACTCCGTTTCGAGCCTTTTCTTTACAAGAGTACCATAATTTAAAACCTGTATCCTCTATCTCCTTTGCTTTTTCTCCAACCCATTTTGTCTCTTGTAAACATAGAATATGAATCTTTCTCCGAATCATAGTATCTACCACCTCCATTAGCTTACCCGATAATGTTCTGATATTCCAAGAACCAATACGAATCTTATTATCTAGGACTAGCTTCCTTACCCCCCGCATCCGTCCATAATCAAAATGCGGAGATCCTCTCTGAAAATTTTTCACTACATTCGGGCGGCAATGTAGCGGGACTAACTTCTTTACCCACACCCATCCATAATGTGGGAACCCTCTCTGCAATTGATTCACTACATTCGGGCGAAAATGTAGTGGCCCTTGCTTACTTCTTACTGCATTGGGCTCTGCAGTACGTCGCTAGGCGGGGACGCCCCAAAGCAATGCTCATAATTTTTGTAATCCATGTTACAAAAATCCGACGTAGTTTTACGCTGGCTATCGGAAGCCTAACACAACCCTCCTCCTTTATCCGGGCTTGGGACCGGCAATGCAAGGGTGATCCCTTACATGGGCGGAGTTTCCTGCCATTAGAACAATCTGTTTAAATTTAGCATAGGGCTTTTCTTCTAGCTATGTGTGGCTTTATGGGGAATGTAATTGAGGTTGAAGGGTGCAAACATGAGCGCTCTATGAATTGTTGGTAATTCTTTTTCAAATATATAATACAATTGTCATTGGACAAGAAGAGTGCGCAATGCATTCTGCCAGTTTAACACATCGGTTGTCTCTTTCTTAGCATTCTCAACTCTCAAGTGGAATGTCTTGGAAAGATCGCTGTGGAAAATTGGAAGTTAAACTTTTGTTTTTAGGGTAAGAAGATTTTGGAGAGACAGCAGTCTTTACTCTCACTAGCATATCTTAATCACGGACAGAAAGTAAATGAGTGGACATTCAAGCAGATGATTTTTTTCAGACAGTTTCTTCAAGCTTTGGCTTCAATCAACAGTAGTCAGAAAATTATTTTCTCGCTACGTGTGGTTTTTTGAGATCAACAGTCGTGAGAAAATCATTTTCTAGCTATATGTGCCTTTTTAAGAGGAAAGGTCGCAGCACACTATTCATGATCACGGTTACCTTGACCTCAATCTGCAAGCCTTTTCCCAGACTAAGCTGGGTTAGGCTGAACACTGCGACACCAGGGCATATCCCTATCCTTGTATTACTCACCAAGAGTGCTTAACTTTGGATTCAGATGGGAGATGGTAGTGCCGAAAATAATGGTAATAATAGACTGAAATGCATATGCGGGAATGAAGGGCCCTTGAATTTTCTGTTGTTACCTTCATAATTTTGGGCTTCCAAGGGGAGATGGGTTCAGTCGAACGTCTCGATTGCAAGGGAAAGTAATAAATGCTGTTGCAATACTGCCTGACTACTTTATAGTTGCATAGCCAGTTTACTGTCTTGCACTTGCTTCTCCAAGAAGACTAAATATTACAGCTTCAGGCTTAGAATAAGCTTTCTAAGGACAAATTAGTCATGAACACGTTATTAGTGACGGTGCTTTCTACTGGAGGATGGGAAGCTTGAGTGAGATGTAGTTCTTTAGTTGGTAAACTTTTGTTGGCATTCGTCTTTGCGTCATCAGTGCAATTTCATAATTCATTATTACTTCAGTATTTTGTGTTCAGTTTGGCTATCTAAATTGCCCGCTTGTTCTAATAAAATATTTTATTTTTGTTTTTTGTTCTTTGTTCTAAGGACAAAATGTTCATCCTGGACGCTGCTTTGCTCGTGTACCACATCAAATATGCATTCTGTTTTTTGTTTCTGTTTTTGTTGCTATTTCTAATTTGATCTATGCTTACTTGTAGTGTTATTTTCGCCAGTCCATCCTGCTATAAACAACTGAAGGGCTATATGTTTGGAGCTGGGACCTTTTCAAATGGCTATGAGATTGGTTCAAAGAGGCCAAGGTTAATGGAAAGCAACCCATATTATGGAACTGGTAGTGGATACTATATTCAGTCTTTTCCTGTAGTTCGTCTGAGAGGCCTTCCCTACGACTGCAGTGATATAGATGTGTTCAAGTTCTTTGCTGGCTTGGACGTTGTAGATGTTCTTTTGACCAATAAACATGGGCGATTCTCCGGCGAGGCATTTGTTGTATTTGCTGGTTCTATGCAGGCAGAATTTGCTCTTCAAAGGGATAGACAGAATATGGGCCGAAGATACGTTGAAGTTTTCAGGTGCAACAAGCAAGATTACTACAATGCAATTGCCGATGAGGTGAATTCTGAAGGGGTTAGTGGTTGTCGCAGTCCACCTCGTGGCCCCAAGAGATCCATTGAAAAAGAGCACATGGAGCATACTGAAATTCTGAAGCTTCGAGGCCTACCATATTCAACCACAAAATCCGATATCATAGATTTCTTCAAGGAATTTGACCTGACTGAGGCTAATATACACATCGTTAGTAGGTATGACGGGAAAGCAACCGGTGAAGCTTTTGTGGAACTTGCATCTGCTTCAGATTCAGAGAAAGCCATGAGCAAAGACAAGATGACGATCGGATCAAGATATGTGGAACTGTTTCCCTCTACACCAGAGGAACTACGCCGTGCTGCATCTAGATCAAGGAGTTGATGGTTTGATTTTTGTCCTTGGCCCTTTGCAGGTGCTCTTGGTCTATTTTCGCCAGTCTTTACATCTGTTGCAGTGGTCATGTTTTGACAGGAAGTTTTCTTTCTTTGTTACATAATATCGTGACTGATTAGGTGTAAACTTTGCAAGACTCGTTAAGATTAACCTTCAATATCCTCTAATTTCCCCGTCTCCAATTCAAGATTGTCTCTTAATCTATTGCGTGCATGCGTCATGTGGTGGTTGGGGGTATCCTCATTAGGGATGTTCATGGGAGGAGATCCCCAGCTTCGTGCGGGACCCGCCCTGAAAGGGGTGGATCCGGGAAGTGGAAATGGGGCACGTGGACAGGGACGGGAGAACATGTTTTGGTCCCACTAACTCGGTTCCAGCCCCTACTTCCATTGATTTTAAAAAAATTAGGTTCTTTTGAGCCATAGTTTGCTTTGATTCAAGCTGTTTAGGTTGGAGTTTCATGAGTTATGTTTATATAAGAAAATTAGTTTACAATAGTTAGGAAGTATTCTCCTTCGATGAGTTTCTACGGAAGATAACATGTTAAAAGTGGGCATGATCCGATCTTCTCCTGATGGGTCCGTGGAAATCCACAGGAGATGTGAGGGTGGGAAAGGGACCTTCTTGATCCCTATCACGGGAATGGGGTGAGGTTCTGAAATGAGAATGGAGGTGGGGACTTTGATCCTGGCTCTATCTCGCTCCGTGAACATCCCTAATCCTCACATTGTAATTTGATACAGATCTATGTCCAGAATGGAAGAAACATTCCACGAGTTGGTAACACGGTGAAACTGAGAATAGGAGTTTCAGGGTCTATCCTGGTTGGTGGTTTGTCAGCGAGGCACTTGATTGCTCTTCCAGGCTTCATCTTTCCAGTAATATCCACATTTTGTATTTTTGAAGGCAAGCTTGAAATACACATTTTTTTAGCTAAACTTTGAGATTTCCTCTTGATTACAGTTCGAGGGTCTTAAATCAATAAATTCAGTGACGGCTCAAACCAAGAAAATTTCTACAAGAAGCCATCTATCATGATTCAACTAAAAACTGTTCTTGAATTATTCAAGTGGGACAGGGTTTCTGCCCAACATTCTTACAAGCATGTTTAAATCATTCATTGAAAGGTTATGCAGGATGATTCAAGTGAACAACAGGACAGGGTTCCTGCCCAACATTCTTACAAGCATGTTTAAATCATTCATTGAAAGGTTATGCAGGATGATGTAATAATGTTCAACAATGATCAAATGTTTTCTGATTCGGCATCTTAGATAATAATTGTCAACCAAGGAATGGTTTTCATGGGTGAGAAAGTAATGGCCTTCAAAAATCATATAGTATTAAAATGACACATCTGATGCCATATTATAGACAAGCAAATGACCAAGCTAAGGCACAAATAAAATAATTATCAACTTAATTAAGAAGTGTTGAAGAGAAAATGCTTGTTTCTCACTCAAAGTCGAGAAACACGTGATCTCACTAGACTCTAGGGATACATTTAAAAGTTTTCGTAGAGGGTCTCTATCTCTTCGAGTGCCAATTAGCATTGGTTGCTTTCTCTTTGAAGAAGGGTAACCAACAAGCTTAGTCATGCCGAGTATTTAGTAAAGACAATGTAATTTGTCCTTAATGCCCCCATAGCCTTTTCTTATTCCTCGGAAATTGGATCCTTTCTTACAAAATAGTGATAGCATACTCCATGACCTATGTCAGTAATTTTCCCCCGCACGCAACATTATACATTCTCTCACACACATCAAATAATTAATCTTCATAATCATTTTATTTGAATGTGGTAACATCACTTAGGTACACAAAGGAATTCATCCCTAGATGATCAAGTTGTTGAGAACATTACATCATCTCAAACATGGCGACAAAAGGTCGCAAGAAATTAGTTGCCAGATAATTGAACTTCATAGCACACCAACCAACAAACAAGTGTCAGCTACATGGATTCTTTGTTTCCACATAGCCCTATCATGTGCCATGCTAACAGTTAACTCAATATAAACTATATCATTCTTTATAGTTTGTTTCAACACTTTTGTAGTTGTCCTCTTCCTCTTTTAACATTTTCACAATCTAATTTTTCATATTCTTCTTCCAGGAGCATCCTTTGGTCGTCTTTCTACGTGTCCAAACCATCTTAAACAATTTTTCTTCATTTTATCCTCTATTGGTACTACTCTCAATTGGTTTCTAATAACCTCATTATGTACGAGTCTTTCCTTTTGTGACTACTCATCCATCTCAATATCTTCATTTCTTCTACATGTATCTTTTGCACATGTTGATTAATTGCTCAACACTCAAAACTGTGAAACATAACAAGTCTAATTCATGCTCTATAATTTTTACCTTTTAACATTAATGATATCTTCTTATCACACAGAATACCTAATGGCCCTCTTCATTTTAACCAACCGACATTAATTATATATGTAATATTTCTATCAATTTTTATATCACTTTTAAAAATTGACCTTTAAGTATTTAAAATTTTCCTTGTGAATGATGCATTATATCCCAATCTTAATTTCTATGTCCTCTCAAGTACCCAAATGGTCAAACTTATATTTCATATATTTTGTCTTTGTTCTAATAAGTCAGAAGCCTTTGCCTTCTAACGTTTCTCTCCATAATTCCAATTTCCTATTAACTTTTTTCTTAGACTCACCCAATAACACAATATCATATGCAAATAGCATACACAAGGTACTTCATCTTGAATATGTTTTGTTAACTCATCAATAATCAATATAAATAAATATAGACTTAAAGTTGATCCCTGATGTAACCCAATATTAACTTCAAAGGCGTATGTCATTCCTTCATAAATCCTTACAAGTTTTTGCACAATCATACATGTCTCTTATAAGATTTATTTATGTCAATAGAATACCTCTTGTTTCCAAGGTTCTCCAAAAAAAAGAGATTTTTGACACCCTATCGTAAGCTTTTTTTAAATCAATAAATATCATCTGAAAATTCTTTTTTACTCTAAAATATTAAATAAAACATCTCAATAGGTGAATATGTTCAATAATAGATATGTTGGGCATAAATCAAAATTGGTTCTTTATTGTACTCGATACTTGTCATAACCTACGTTCGATAATTTTTTCCCATAATTTCATAGTACGATTGATTAACTTGATGCTTCGATAATATGAACAATTCTGAATATCTCTCTTGTTCTTATATATATATATGGGTATAAATGTACTCGCTCTCCATTCCTCATGCACCTTTTGGGTTCTCCATATTTCATAACACACCGATCAACTCAAATTGGGTTTACATAATGTCTCATCCTCAAGGCCACGAACCACTTTCAATATCTCAGACAAATAAGTCATTCTCCCACCAGCCCTAGCTTAGCTGCATATTTCTGACACTGGATCTCCTATATAACTTTTGTGGTCTCCTATAACTTTTGTAGGAGGCTTAATAAAGGGGCACAAAAATTCAGACGCAAGGGAGGCTTCGCATTATTTCTAGTTAATGTTCTTCTCAACATATCCATGTAATCAAGCATGACCACCTATTATCAAAAATGACCACCTATTGGCGCCATAGTCAGCGTGCAGCATATTCCACCAGTTTCAGTAGAAATATAAAACAACCTCACTGGCAGACATAAAACCACCTCCCCAAGATTTACTTTCCAGCGCACCTTATACCCCATCATTGGAAAAGATAAAGATACTCGATCAGTGGTTATATACCTCGTCATTGGAAAAGATAAATATTGATAATTGGTTATCACTGGCATGAGGCAACTAACTCAAGCTTCTGCCGGATACCTTGCATAAGCATCAGGTTGGTCAACAGCAAATGACAGAATATGCAACAATTGGAATCAGCCTACTTGATCACATGTTAAACCCTGTTTTTCAACTTAACTCCCTCAACTCATTAGTCACCACCGAATAAAATAACAGTGCTAAGATACTTGTGATCGTATTATCTTTTTCCATGATTTCATCAAGGCAAACCTTTCTCAAGTAGGTTAATCTAGAGCACATTATAGTCTCAGTGATCCTGGTGCATTTGGGATATAACACTTGGCCTAAATAAGGGATAATGTATACTTGGGATTCCAGCAAAGTTTATTGCAATTCGATTCCCAGATTATAGTCTCGCAGCAAGTCTCGACCAAGACCACAACTCCAAGAATGTTTCACTGATCAAAGATCATTTACCAATAATCCCCACATGAGCAAGATCCTTCTTCAAAATGGTGGAACCGCTTGCAATCTCGAACAATGATCATGCGATTTTCTAACATTGATATGAACTTTGCTGCAGTATGACAGTCACCACAGATTCTGAGGTACTTGGTTATTAGGATACGAGCTCCAGAAGTGGTTATCAAAAGCCCATATGCAATAGCTAGTTTCTCACTATGACTAGAGGATATCCACTTTCAATTCTTCATCTATATCATGAAGCACAAACTCTGTCTTAGGCATGTAACCTGCTTGTATAATCTTCCCAGTAACAGCTTCCAATTTTGCATATATTTTTGCAGATTCAGGATGTGATTGGTCACCCACCGAAAATGCATGCAGTTTGTTGTTTAATTCAATCAAACTATATCCAAGGTTCTTTCTCAGCCCTCCTTTCTTCATCAACGCTCTTACTTTTGATGCCTCACGCCACTGACCAGCCGCAGAATATATATTTGACAATACAATATAATTGTCAGGATCCAAAGGATCAAGCATAAACAGTTTTTCTGCTGCTAATCTACCTAGTTCAATATCATGGTGGATCCTGCAAGCACCATGCAATGCTCCCCATACACTGGCATTGGGTTCGAAAGGTGTGCCCTTAATCAGCTGATGAGCTTCACTTAGAAACCCTGAACGACCAAGAAGATCAACCATACATGAGTAGTGATCCACTCTTGGTTCAATCCCGTAATCAGCAGACATTTGATCAAAGTATTGCTTGCCAACTTCAACAAGCCCAGAATGACTACATGCAGCAAGAACAAGAGTAAGTAAAACAAACATGATCTGGTCTTATGCCCGCACTTAGCATTTCCTCAAAAAGGTGGACGCTTTTGGTTCCACAACCGTGAATTGCATATGCTGAAAGCATGGAAGTCCAAGCTACTAAATATGGATCTGTTATATGATTAAAGGCATACTGTGACAGATGCAGCCGTCCAGATTTTGCATACGCCTCTATAAGTGCTGTACTAACAAGAATATCAGCTGCAAATCCATCTCTTATAACATATCTATGAATGGTGCTTGATAACCTTGGCACTGTCATCAGTGCACACGCCTGCAGAATGCTCACAACAGTGACAAAATCGGGTGGCACGGTACCATCCCTCCGCATCATGATGAATAGATTTATCGCGTCCTCCAAAAACCCATTTTGTTCACAAGTGACTATAATTGAGTTCCACGACACAACACTATTTGTTTGCATTGTCTCAAACAACAGGCGAGAAGAATCCACAGACCCACATTTTCCATACACTGACACAAATGAGTTCGAGACATTTACATAAGCATTGAGTCCAGCTTTGATACTGTAACAGTGTAAGCTCATGACAGAAAGCAAACTTTTCAGTTCCGACAATGCTGGAAGGATCGCAACGAGTGTTGCCTCATTGGGTTTCAAATCTGTTCCCTTCCTCATTCTTTGAAACAAGTTCAATCCATCATGGTAGAGTCCACCATTTACGCATCCTGCAAGAACCACATTCCATGAGACCACGTCCTTTTTCAGCATCTCTTCAAACAAACTAATGGAAACATCAACAGCACCACATTTCATATACATGTCTAGAATTGCAGTTTCAACGAAATCATCTACCTCAAATCCAGACGTTACTATATAATCATGCACGGCTCTGCCTTGCTCGAGGTCCCTAAGACGAGAACAGGCCTGAAGTACCTTCACCATGGCGACTCTTGTGCTCTCCGTACCGGCCTCCGCCATGCGCCAGAACATATCCAAGCTAGTTTTGTAACACCCATTTCGAGCATACTCAGTGATCATTAAGTTCCACGACTTTGGGTCTCTATCACGCATTTCGTCTAACATTTTCCGCGCATCGTTAAGGCAACCAAGTCTCACATAAATCAAAACAATGGATGCACCAACAGACATATATGATCCAAATCCAAATTTTAACAACTCGCAATGCACTTGCACACCATGGACAAGGGTCTCACAAGTTCTGGCTAGAACGGAAAACGTGTAGGCATCAGGTTTCGTGATGGAAGCGCGCATTCTGCGATAGAGTCGCATCGATTCCAGCAAGCAGCCAGAACCATTCAGCTCTTTGATTAAGCCATTATATGAAAAGAGAGAGACGGGCTCGACGTGATCGAGAATGAGACGGGAATAAGCAGAGAATCCTTGGGCGATGAAGATGCTGATGAACTCGACGACGTTGTCAGGCTGGTGGACGTCTCCTGAGACAAGCAAACGAGCGTGGAGTCGCTTGCATTGCGATATGCTGGTTGGGATCATGCGACCATGCATTCGTTCTTAGTCCTGCACACCCGGAGAGAGAGAGAGAGAGAGTCGATTTTAACGGGGGAAGGGAAGAGTGGAAGACAGAGCTGAAAACACCGGAATTTAGAAGACTAGGAATGTCTGAAGAGAAATTGGTAGCGCCGGCACATGCAATTTGGGTCAACCATGGATGTGGGAATAGGGAAAGAAGCGAGCTTGAGATCATACGATTGTTGGCCCTCCTAACTCGTTCAAACGCTATATGATTTGACTACATTCCCGATTACTGTTTAAGCACGCATGGTTTAAGAGACAGCAGTTGCGAAAAACAATTCATGAGGCCTAGATGTTAATCTGAGCGGGGCCAGCCGAGTCCGGGCCCAGCCCTGGTGGAAAGGGCGGCCCATATTTTTGATGGGCCAGGATTTTAGCCGGCCTGGCCTATATCATATTATATGCAATATATCATAATATTGATTTTTTTATATAGCATTCATATTGTTAGCTCACCTGTTAGGACGCTCTAGCGCCATTGCTGTTGGTGGAGAGTTTGACTCACAAAGGATGCCCATGCGTGTGTCAGGCTTTGGATTCTTCTTGTAACAAAAAGTTTATTTATAATATATTTACATTTAAAGAGAGAGAAAGAAAGCACTCATTCATACTCAAATATTTTAAAAGATCAAAGTTTGATGAATGTACTTACAAAAAGTATTAATATATTTTTTTGTAAATTTAAATTTCAACCACCAACCAAATAGTTGTATTTAAAGATGGATCAGTATGCACATTTACTACGTTTTCTCTCTCTCTCTCTCTCTCTCTCTCTCTCTCTCTCTCTCTCTCTCTCTCTATATATATATATATATATATATATATATATATATAGGCAGGTTAAGGTCCAGATGACAAATTTGAACCCAATTGGGGTTAGGCAACAGAGTCTTGGGTGCAAATCTAAATACTGTAATACTAAGTCTGACTCTATGACTAATCAGAATCAGTCGTTTAAACAGGATTGGATTTTCGGTTTTTGAATGTCAAAAACGGAACAGGGTTGACATACCCAACCAAAGACTAACCAAGCCTTTTCTGCACTAAGTAGCCAAAATTACAGGCGTCCTTTGTCACCATTGTTTTCTATCATCTGTCATATTACCATTTCACTTTAAGAAAGGCAACCGTTTCCAGTGTATTGAACCTTTGATCGAAAAATGAAATATTCAATGAGCACGACCCATATGTGAATTAAAATTCTTTTTTATTACTTTTTTTCCTGGTACAATGGGGAGGCCTCCACACCCCCGAAATCAAACTTAGCCAGGTGAGCTATTGCTGCATATGATAATTAAAGCTCATTAAATCAGAGTCTTTTGAACCCTATATCCTACACTCGCTTGTAAGAACAAATTCTGAACTTCCTAAGGTGAAAGACCATCAATAGATGTTCACAGCTTCATGTTTGTACGAGTGAGTGGGAAGATGTATCTCCATTAACATCACCTCAAGGGGGAAAAGTTGATAGATTTACTACATACAAGTGTAACATAATCTGCCTCTTGGCCTTGATACCATTTCACTTGCCCAAAGCAAGATATCCTACCTGCTGCAAATAAACATGGATATCCTGCACATTAAACAGTAAATCGGGAATTCCATTAGTCTTACGGCTTCACCATTTCCAAATAATGATTATTGAACCAGAAAAAGAAAAAACAGCAGACTACTTGCAAATTGTTGTATTTGCCAGTTTCTATATGCACATCGAATTCTTAGGACAAACTTATAGGTTGTACTTTAACTTTGAGCAGTGAATCTAAAAAGTTGAGGCATTTTGCATACACTAGCAGAACAAATATGGTTCCTCTAAATAACTCTCTGCGTTATTTCACTTTGAAAGTATTACGTAAAGGCCACATCGCAAAAGCTAACTTGGATCATTTAGCTAGTGATTGGATCTCATCCAAATAAGCATCAATAAACAATGTCAAATAATAGAGCCTACTGAAACGTGGTGTGATGCAGGAACTGCGGTGAGACATGCAAGTAACACACCCCTGCCAAGTTTTTCTTTTTCAAATTTATTTTAGCTTATTTTTGCATAAGGATGCGACCTACACGGATGGGAATTAAGAAATGATAATATCATGACATTTCAGTTGAGACTGGAAAATCAGGGGGCCTATAATGCACCAAAACGTTTCATTCAGGTTATTGTTGTTTATCCAAAAGGTGCATGATTCAAGCCAGGCAGCATCGCCGGTCAACCTATTGCTGCCCATCCCCAGCAATTGTGATGGTGATGGACAATTACCATGTGATAACTGATAACTGATGAATGGAATGTGAAATGGTCCAAATGTGTAAAACTTTGAAACATGTGTAATATCTGATTGTTAATATCTGCCCTCTGCCATCAATTTCATTTGTGTACTGAACTAACTTGCCGTGAAATGACGTGCAATACCCTCATCTGGACTTTAATCAATGCAACAAGCCAGCCCATTCACTACCTTTATGTTTAATTTCAACCATTTTATGGTCTTATTCTGAAATATAATTCAACTGTCTTCCACGTATTGAGAGCACTGACATGCAAGCGTAAGGCCTTTGCTTTCGACCTGGTGGTGATTCATTGTCCCGCTATTTTTCACCCTTTTTTGATAGGCAAGCTGGGGTTAGACCGATCCCCTACCAGACACTGAATGGCTATTGTACTCAGAGAGCCAAACCCCTAGCCAGTAAGCTATGCCCCTTTGAAGCATGATGATGCATAGTTATTACCTTTGGTGGTGCTCAAGTGGAGCACTTAATGGGTCCTAAAATCATCTGGCCATGCTTACCACCATAACTGCATAAGCATTTACGATGGTAATTCCTTGCCCCCTTTTCAAAAGAAGGTTAGATGCACATCCCTCAAACCTATAGTGACTCTATCATATTAAAACGGTACCACATGCACATTAAGCTGGCATTATAGCCATTGTAGGTATGGATCTGCCAATGGTGTGGGACGCCAAATATCATTGAAGATGCTTTTACAAGGCTTGACTAATCACAGTGAAGAATAGGTTACCACGTAATTCTTAGGCTCAAATCCAGTCACTCTTGGGTTGGTTCCATGAAATAGAAGACAACAGAAGGAGATGCATACATAGATTTTGCACTTAGGGTTTTGGACAGGTACTTTGAGCTGGTGAACTTTACATTGGACATGTTAAAACATGGGGTTATATAAAGAGGTGGCAGACTTAATTTTCCCATCATTACTTCTGAATCTCCAGTCAGTTTGCTAGTTTAAAGTGTTGGTGGTTTTAAAAAAAAAATTCTGTATCTTTTGCTTTTATTAGTGTGAAAAAGGAAGAAAAGTGTGTTTGGGTATTGAAGTGAGAGAGTTATGCACTCCAAACAACTTTCCACATGTAGTTTGTAATTATCATGATCTCGCATTGGTGAATGTCATTCAAATCATAGTTTTTGATATGGCTCACTTTTTATGTAGATGGCATATAGTAAAATTTTTTTAGGTATTTATTATAAAATTAGTAAGGAATAAAGAGATGATAAATGTGTTTGGTGTAAGTTGGAGGAAGTCGTTCACTCATCATATGAGAACAATTACAAGGAGGCAGTAGACGTAATGGAATTGAAAAGGAAAAACTTTCTTGCTCTATTCTTTTATGTTAAAAAGTAATAGTTGGACCCGTATAAGAAGAGAATTGTCCCAGCATCAATAAATAGGGTGATTCATTATGAAACTCATACTATGTAAAATTAGTTGTTAATACATATATATCGTCTATTGAATTTTATAATAATTGTTTATTAATGGTTGTCAGAGTGGAAAATATGCACATAAGGTTGAAAGGGTTTTTCGATAACTCAACCAGGAGTTTGATACAATTTGAAGATAATATATTCATTGATAGAGTTGTAGATCATAGACTTAAAGAATTCATTTGAAGAACTATGGACTATCACCAAACATTACATTAACATGATAAAATATATTATAATATAAAAAGAGTATCACAACACACTCTTGACTCTTTGGGCTAAATATGTAAAGGTTGTGCTTACAGGGAAAGGGGATATGGTGCCATCTTGATTATAATTTTTGCATCCCGGACTCCAAAATGCTGACCATAATGAATGTCAGGCAAATAATGTCAGCCATCTCAAGCTTGTTGCCTACGGGAGATGGGCATACCCATTAATCAGGTCTGTATGATATGCCAAAAAGGCTCCAAACATTAATTGGATCGAGTTTACCACCAAGCGAATAGGACAAGAGGATACCAATGGTGAAGCAAATTAGAGAACTTAGTCAAGAAAGCAAGCCAATGCACGGATTCAAATTGGAACTTCACCATATTCAGATGATCTTGCCTAGTAGACATAACATCAACACATGCAATGGATGCCACATACAACAAACCAAAAAAGATGAGAAAGAAGACCAGACGTGTGTAAGGCATGAATCTAGATGTTGTATCATGTATACTTCATTGATAAGAATTCCTTAACTTGAATCAAAATGGTGCATTTTGTGTCTGGGCCTTATCTTAACTACACTAAAACAACAACTAAGCCTTTTCTCATACTAGATGGAGTCAAATACATGGATTCTTTGTTTATAGAGCTTGATCATGTGCCATGCATGCTATTGCTAACCATTACTTAACATAAACTAGATCATTCTTTATTGCTTCCTTCCAACACTTTTGTGGTCTTCCTCTTTCTCTCTCTTTTAATATTTTCACCCTCTAGTTTCTAATACTTCCTTACCGGAGCTTCCTTTGGTTGTCTTTCCATGTGTCCAAACCATCTTAAATGTTTTTTCTCATTTTGTCATTTATCGATATCACTCCCAATTTTCTTCTAATTCTCATTTTATCATCTATCAATGTCACTCTCAATTTGTTTCTAATAACGTCATTGTGTAAATGATCTTTCCTTATCTAACCACACATCCATCTCAATATCTTCATTTTTGTCATTGTCACGGGCATATTTTGTACATGATGATCGTTAACATCCCAACACTCAGAAGAGTCAAAACCATAAAATATAGCCGGTCTAATTGATGTTTTATAATATTTACCTTTCAACTTTAATGATATCTTTTAAAATACCTTATGTACCTCTCCATTTTAACCAAGTCGCGTTAATTCTATGTATAACATCTCCATCAATTTTTTTCATCATTCTCAAAAATTGACCCTAGAAGGATACAAAGTGTGTCAATCTTAATTTCTATATCATGTAACCAAGTGATCAAATTTGCATTCCATATATCTTGTCTTTGTTCTACTAAGTTAGAAGCCTTTACTACACTAAGCTGCATAAATAAACGGTGGAAGTTTTCCTTCCTATTGATATGAATGCAACTATCACTTATTACTGCACACTATAAGCAATAGTTTGTTGGTAATGTAACACCTCTCCATTTTAACCAAGTTGCATTAATTCTATGTATAACATCTCCATCAATTTTTTTCATCATTCTCAAAAATTGACCCTAGAAGGATACAAAGTGTGTCAATCTTAATTTCTATATCATGTAACCAAGTGATCAAACTTGCATTCCATATATCTTGACTTTATTCTACTAAGTTGGAAGCCTCTACTACACTAAGCTGCATAAATAAACGGTGGAAGTTTTCCTTCCTATTGATATGAATGCAACTATCACTTATTACTGCACACTATAAGCAATAGTTTGTTGGTAATGTAACACCTCTTTAGCCCAGTAAAACGTTTCTTCCTCAACCCTTTCCAATTCCGATGGAGTAATACTGGGTTAAAACTGCCATGCTTAAGATGCCTAGCTTCCAAACGAGAGTGATTGACCTCCATAACTCAGAATGTGCCAAATAGATTGAATGAGGACAAAATGAATTTAGCCCTTCCACCATGGGATTACATCAGTAATAACTAATATGACACATCTTACATCTTGATTGAATTTAGCCAGACCATTTAGATGGATAC
Source organism: Brasenia schreberi (assembly GCA_036023115.1). Taxonomy (NCBI): domain Eukaryota; kingdom Viridiplantae; phylum Streptophyta; class Magnoliopsida; order Nymphaeales; family Cabombaceae; genus Brasenia; species Brasenia schreberi. The sequence continues at coordinate 7,281,788 of JAYKKT010000047.1, forward strand.
ACGAGAAGAAGAAGAACGCCTGTTCGGCCTGAATTGAAATTTTGTTACCTTTCACATGCTATGTTCTCCTTAAATCCTAATTGAATATTGCAAAGTATAAAAGATTATTCTAACGAATCGGTTTCATATTGCAGACGCATAATTCTCATCAACAAGGAAGTATATGAACAGCTAACACACCGCACATGGGTGCGCACACACACATACACATATATAAGCATATATATATATAGAGAGAGAGAGAGAGGTTAGACTTACGGTCGCGAATTTTAATGCATAAGAGAAGTTAATCCTTCTGGTTATCCATTTTCCCCACTTCCCCGTACAGTGAATCGTTCCCCTAATTTCGATCATCAAAACAAAGCAAGAATCAGTTCCACCAACTACTCAAAATTGAGAAACTGGAGAAACACTGTCAGCCATAAAAGGAAAAGTCCGTCTGTCTTGCAAGAAATTACCTCAGAACTCGAAATGGCCTTTCTTTTTTCCAATTGCCCAGAAAGATCTGAAGAAGTTGCGAGTGCAATTCGCGCCTGCGCAATCCACTTCCAAGAATCAGAGAGAGAGAGAGACAGATAGACAGACAGAGTTTCGCACCTCTTGCTGCTTCTTGAGATCTCTATCTGGTTTGATCCAAAGGAAATACGCGAGGGTGAAAGCGACGGTCCATGAGGCGAGATTGGCGCCTCCCTTCAATCCGCCCATAGAGTTCCCCACAAATGATCGAATACTACCCACCCTCTTCCTCCAATAGCTCCCCATTCTCTCTCTCTCTCTCTCTCTCTCTCTCTCTCTCTCTCTCTCTCTCTCGCGTTCCTTTGCACAACCGTGTTGGTAGAAAAAGATACACTTAGACGAAGGTAGGGGGGGAAGTGTTGAAAACGAGTGTATGTCGGGTACCACGCCCACACCCGACCCGACTCGAATCGAACCAACCGAACCACGACACGACATGAAATTAAGCCGATCTGAAAGGAATCAAACCGACACAACAGGACACGAAAACAATTAGGGGTGTTCACGGTTCGGTTTGGTTCAGTTCTAGCCTCAACTTGAATCAAACCGTTACTGTCGGTTCTCTAATATTAGAGAATCAAACTGAATCGTGACTTTTTTAAAATTGAATCCATAGTTCCGGTTTGGTTCGGTTCTAAACCATGACCTTAACGTAAAATGATGGGTTGCATCATCAGAAAAATAAAAAAATACTTGATAAACTCTTGCAATTTGAACTTCATGCATAGTTAGGTGTAAAGTTCACAACAACTGTCAAACAATTTATGAATCAAACATTAAAGAACTTTGATCATAAAGTTAAATCTTCATAGACAAAATAAAATCAATAATACAAGGAATCCATCATAATAAAATCAATAAAAATAGATTTGAGTAGTTCATGTCAAACAACTTATAGTTCAAACATATTTAACTCTCATAATAAAGTCAATACTTGTATTTATCACAACAAAGTCAATATAAAATGGATCAAATGAACTTAATTCTCTTTAATAATTCATATCAAACAACTTATGTACCAAATATCAAAAACTACCATCATAAAGTTCAGACTTAAGAGACATATTAGAATCAATAATACAAGCAATCCATCATAATAAAGTCGATACAAAATTAATCAAATCAGCATTGCAAGTTCCTCTTAAGTAGAAGAGTGACCTATAAAAGAAATTTATAACAAAAAAACTTCAATGTAAGGGCTCTTTTTGCTTTTGCTTTAAGCCTTTTAACCATCATCAATAAAACAAAGTTGAGACAATGGAATCAAGACCTTGTGTAACAGACTTACAGCTACACATCATGGGGATGGCCTTCACAAATAATCTATTATTAGAATAAAGACCGCTTCTCCAACATACAAAATAGCCTCTTTAAAGAATAAGATAAAAAATCTGTAGAGAAAAAACATAGTTAGTCCAATTAGAAGCATGCATGGTTGTATATATAGTGCAAAAAATAAATATGGAAATATGAATACAATCTGAACTAAAATATAAACAACATATTTAGTTACTACTTATCAAAAAGAAATCCTCAAAAATAGCATAAAGTATCCTCCTCAAGTAAGGGAAATTTCATGGTTGCATGCAAAGAACCTTGAAAGATCTATAAGTGGAGAAAAAGGTATATAACATGATACAAACACTTCAATAAGCTTTGCCGAATAAGAACAAGACACACTGATGAGAATTGATACATATAAAGACAACTTATGGCATGTAAAAAGAAAAAGGAAATGAATATAAGCACTATCTAAACCAATATGAATGACAATTAGGGACAATGAAAGCAAGATTTACAAAATATCTCATGATATTGCCAACATAAAGCAATTATGGCCAACAAATGAGTTCATACCTTGTGATGTGCCCTTCTTGCCTTAATATTTTTTTTTTATAATCTTGATAGAGGTGAATCAAAACTTCATGTACATTTACACACAAATGAGAGTTCACTTCTTTTTCATACATAACACAAAAGCTCCAACAAAGAAATTCTAGTATATATCGGATCAAGCATAATAACTACAAATAACATAGCATCAATCTTCTTGGGTTTCTCCCAATAGTTATCAAACTTCTTTCTCGTGTTCATAATCATGGTCTTTACAATATCATATGTATAATATAACTCATGTAATACTGAATGAAATGAAACAAACTCATAGAAAAGACATTGATAGTGACATAGGTAGATAAGAAATAAGAAGTGAGCTCTAAGAAATAAGAAAGATATTGTTCACTATCTTCTTCCGACCTTTCATATGCTCGTTCAAATTTTAATTTCGAGTTCAACATTAAGTAGGTGCAATTTCACCTAGTATTAACATCAAGTAATACAAGACTACTAGTGTGAAACTTCTCCACCTCGATATACTCTCTAAATGTTCTTAACCATGATAAGCAAGACCTCACATATTTGATAGCATGATAGATCTATTAATAGATCTATTAAGATACCCTTAGACACAATTCAATTAAATATACGAGTAGAATATTTGAAATGCATAAATTCTCACTCAAAACATCATTTTTCCAAGTATTTACCTTTCTTTTATAAAAACAAGAGCAATATCATTATAAGTTGCATTACCTAGAGTCACAGAAAGAATTTCCTCAAGACCTCATTCAAGCAAACAAGATTCAATAAGTTTTTCAATTGTTTTTCCTTTGTGATTGATTATTTGACAAAAATTAATGACTCTTTTGATAATTTCAAATTTTATCAATAAAATAGGTTGTCAAAATCATGTAAGAAAGATTTTGAATAGAAGTCCATGTGTCAGTCATTAAGGAGATTTTCTATAACTACATTGTTAATAACTTCTTCAATTTTTGCTTTTCTTTCAAGTATAATTGAAAACAATCTCTTACAATAATAAAATGACATGGAACCTAAAAATAAAGAATGTTTTTTCTCATGAAATTACCTAAAACCTTATTTCTCTATAAAATTAAATGAAAACTCGTCTATAACAATCATTCTACCTATGAAAGTTCTACATATCTTACTATCAAAACTATGAGCAATAAGTTCTTTTCCACTTCCATCCATATTAGTTATCTTCTTAAAAGCAAGAGTTTATTGATTCTTTACCATATACCTCTCATATAATGGGGATTTATTACATTGTGTTTTCAAGTGCTTCCACTTAGAACTACTCACCGATTTTGAGTTAGAGGAATAACATCCACCACAACAATTATAATAACGTTTTAATGGTACTCTATTAACAACTTTTTTTCTAAAATGTTTGTAAACTTATGAACCTTCTCTTGAAGGTTTTCTTTTACTCATATTTAATGAACTATGAACATACTCAAGATTGAGTGCCTACATATCTTCAATTTCAACATTATGGATCATGTCATTTTCATCTTTGTTTCCCATCTAAAGAAGGTAATGATAAAAATATTACACTAAATATTGACAATTCAATATATGATTATACATTATATAAGCTAAGTAAAAATATATTTTCTCAAAAAACAATTAACAAAATGATCTATCAAAACTATCACATGAGCATAAATGTTTGACATGCATAAGCAACCTCAATGCCACTAAGTATTTTCTAGACAAGCATCAAACTACAAAGACCAATCAAAACTCCTCCTAACATTCATAAACAACATGTATTCACCATCCGAGAGTACTTCTATTTATAAAATCCTAATATCAGAAAGAAATACTTATATTCAAGACTACTACACAAGAAAATTATTCTACAAGACAATTATGTATAATTCTTAACCATCAAGAATTCCTTAAATGTTGATTTTCGAGACCTAAAATCCACAAGCTCGGGAAGCAGAAAAGAGGATACGGAAAAAGGAAATAATAGCTAAAATGTCCCACAAAATTAAGAGCAAAAATAAAAAGAAAAATCTAAAATGTGTGAGATCAAACCTTAAGTCATGGAATTATGAGTAGACCCCATATCCAGCGAATAATAGCATGAAAATGAGGATAGTGAGTGAAGAAATAATAATTGAAACATCAATCCTTAACATGAACACTTCAAGTCTTCAACCTATAAAATTAAAAGCAAAAATAAAAAGAGAAAAAAAAAGCACTAATTTTAAACCCAATCATCAATAGAAAAAGATTACGAGAAGAAACAATAAAGCCCCAAAATTTTTGGAGTTTTAAAAGCCTAAAACAATGAGAAAATCGTAAGATAATCATCCATAATCATCAAGATTCAAAACAGCATCCTAAAATTTATGAGAAACTAATGTTAACTAAGAAAAGAAAGCAAATAGAAGCAAGAGATTTACAACCTATGGCCACTAGTTGTGTTGCGTCTTTTACGGTTCAGATTCTGAATTGAACTCTGAATAGAATAGGAGCAGGAGGAGGTGTTTTAGTTATAGGGTTAATGTTAATGGCTCAATTCTTAGCTAGAACCAAACCCAAACCCATTGATTTCCAAAATCTGGTTTGGTTCGGTTTAATCAGTTCAGTGAACACCCTTAAAAACAACTAAGGGTGGGAAAAAGTTATTACAAGAGGATGTCCGGCACCACAAACAGAACCAAACTAAAACGACACAACACAAAATTAAGCCGAGAATAAGAAGGGCAATGAAGAGTTAAAACTAGAGCGGGCACCACGCCTTTCACCTGAGCCGACCCAAATCGACATAACATAACACAAAACTAAATACGATGAAGGGTTGAATCAAACTGACTGGACACAACATGGAATTAAACACAGTAAAAGAAGGGGGGAGAGGTAGACACTGCCCTTTCGGAACCGGCTCAGTGGTTCAACTAAAACCGAATCAGTCTCAAAACTGTTGGTAACCGGAACCATCAAATTATATATATTATGTATATCTTTGGACACCATAGACAACGATCAATCGTTGAGTCAGGAGAGAATTTTATGGAAAACTTTTTTTCGGTTTTGGAGCGATTCCGGTTCTAAAACCGAAATCGCCCTGAAACCGACGGTTCCGGAACCGTTCCTAGGGCGGTCCGGTTCTGAGTTCAAGGTAACGCGGAACCGGACATGAGAAAGGTAAAACGACTAAACGAGACGGGATATCGGGCACCGCGCCTTTCATCCGACCAGAACCGAACCGACACGACACGACACAGCTTCATATAGCGATAGCGGCATCTTTTTCTGAGTAATCTGCTCTGTCGTCCCTTCTCTCTCTTCTTTTCTGCTGTCTCAAGAGAGAGAGAGAGGGGAAAGCTAAGATGCCGCCGAAGAAGATGGGGGTGAACAGCAAGGCGGAGGCGGCGAGGGAGCGAAAGAGCTCAGTGGAGTCCGAGCGGAAGGCGAAGGAGGCGCGCGACAAGGAGGACGATTACTGGCGCGAAGCCGGCGAAGGGCAGAAATCCCGTGCGGTCAAGAAGAAGGAGGAGGACGCCGCGAAGCGCGCCGAGGCGGCCGCGCGCCGGGCAGAGGTCCGGCGCCTTGCGGAGATTGAGGAGAAGGAGCTCGAGAAGGCCGGAAAGAAGCCGGACAAGAAGTCCATGCGGGTCTCCATCCCCGTCCCTAAGGTCACCGGCGCCGAGCTCGAACAGCAGCGGGAGGAGGAGCGCCGCCGGATCCTCCTCAAGGCCGAGGAGGAGAAGAAGCGCCAGAGCCGCACCGCCGATGAGGAGGAGTACGAGCGCGTTGTCCTCGTCCAGAACACCAATCGTGCCGACGATGTCATCGAGGCGCATTCCGTCGAGGACGCCCTCGCTAAGATATCCGTCGGTCAGCCTTTGCCCGTCGATCGGCACCCGGAGCGGAGGCTCAAAGCGTCCTTCAAGGTACTCGATCGGCTGTTAGCTAGTTCTTATTTTTCAATCAAATTTAGATGTTTCCGTCTTGTTTCCTATCTCGGATCCTGATGCATGAGAACGGAGCGATCCTTTCCCTAGAAGTTATCCCTCTTGAATGGATTAGGATCATCATGGAAGATGATGGATTGGTTCGGTTCGCTCTTTACCTTTTTCTTTTCTTCTTTCCTTGATCATGTAGGTACTCGGTCGTCTGTTTGTTAGTTGTTGTTTTCGATAGGATTTGGATGCTTCTGTCTTGTTTCCCAATCTCAGATTCCTGATGCGTGAGAACGGAGAGATCCTAGACCTAGAAGTTATGCCTTTTGAATGAATCTCATTGATAGGGATGGCAATGTCTACCTGCCCGGCCTTGCATGAGGCGCGTTCTCAAGGGGAAAACCCGCCCCACCCCACGAGAAGACCCGCATGCGATCTGGGCTGGTTAGGGTTTAAGGTAAAACCACCCTGTCCCACATCGTCTTTTCTTTTTCGTGTTCTATATTCTGCATCTCTGGAAAACCATTCCGATCGCTATGGAAAGTACTCATTTCTTGTCAGGTTTATGCGATTGATGCATATTTCTGTGTTGGGTTTAGGTTTTAAGGTGATTTTGTCCATTGCGTATCCCTTATTTGGTTCTAAATCAAATCACTTGTCGTGAAGTCTTGATTTGTATATATTGGTTTTTGAATCTCCAGGCTTTCAGGATCAATATTCTCTTTGTTAGTGTCGATGAGTTTGCTACTTAGTGTTTATCGTACATGTTATCTTTGCTCGATGTGGGAGATATAGGGCAAAGGATGCTTCTTTTGTTATTCGTTTACTGTTGTGAAGTGTATATGTAATTCATGAAAGGTTGCTATACCAGGGTTTATTAGGTTTTCATCTATCCTTAGTCCTGCCCTCAGTGCGCTTTCCTTGAAAACCTTACTCGTAATATTTTTGTTTTTTTTGGTTTGTTAGTTTTCTGTTGTTGATTTCTTTATGATATGTTAAATGGTCTTGGATGTCGATTTGAGATCTTGAAATGTTTGCGATGCCCAATGATGGAAACCTATTTGCGTTGGAGCAGTTACATTGGTTTTCAGCTTGCACTTCTGCATCCGCATTGCCATCTTTCTGATTCCCTTCTTCTTCTTCCTTTTCTTCTTCTTTTTGAAGAAGTGCTTGTTGAATGCCTTTGTCATGGCTGTCAATGAATGTTTATGGCTATGAGATCTGAGGGCATTGTAGAAATTGATACATTTTGTCCCATGGTTAGAGCAATTTGTTTGTGATGACTTCCTGAAAGTTTTACCTCTTTGCTTGTGATCACTTACTAAAAGTTTTACCTATATGCTGTTTGCCAGTTGCCCATAACTTCTTTGTGGTTGCACTTGTATGTTTTTGTTTTCTGGTTTCTTCTCGATAGCTCTTTTTATGGTTTATGGACTAGATCAGAATTCTGTTGTCTGATCTTTAAAATATTTTGAGACCAATGTGGATGGATAACTTAATTGACTTTTAGTGGTTGCAATGCCTTCTCAATTGTGTTGTGCGCTCCCCGCCCGCCCTCTCTCCCCCAAAGAATTGCTCATTCATTATCTTTGTGTAGCCATTGATGAACAATTTGTAGCTGTGAGATCTGGTGGCGTAATGGAAATGTGAATTGTGTCTATCTCATGCACAAAAGACAATTCAAATTGGGCGTATTGGCTGTGTCCTTTGAGGGTGAGGGCAAATAAATAAATAGATAGACAAATACATGTGTATAACTTGGTATATACTAGCACACATACATGCTAGCATATCCAAAAAATCTGATATTTGAATTTAAGAAGCGAACAGTACGTGTGTACCTTTTGCAAGTGTATTTGATCCACATCACCTTTTATGGACATTTCTTGCAGGTATACTTGACTCACATGTACACTTTTTATTTGCAATTTTTCATTTTTTAATTCAAATTTCAACCATATAGCTCTGACGGTATAGATTTGTTTGGATATGCTAGCACTAGATGTGCTAGACAAGGTTTTCTCTCTCTCTCTCTCCCCCTCTCTCTCTCTCTATATATATATGCACATGTATGTATAATAATACTCTAATTCAATAATATGGAATACCATGTAGTAGAATTCTTGTTGTAAAATTTATAATTTTAATTGTTCTTTTAAGTATTATTTTTATGGGTTGAAGCGTGGCGGTGGTCAGTTGTAGCAACTAGCAAGCTCAGTGCGGAGTTTGATTCTTTATTCTTAAGACCCACGGGGTGGGGCAGGGTCTTTTGGGAGGTTTCCTTTGTGGAACTTGGCTCAGTCCTGTCTTTGCCTTATGTTTTTCATTTTCCCTTCTTTTGTTAATCAGGTGTGAATGTGATTATGTTTCAGGCCTTCGAAGAGGCAGAGCTTGCAAAACTGAAAGAGGAGAAGCCGGGGTTGACACATACACAATACAAGGACATGATCTGGAAGTTATGGAAGAAATCACCAGACAATCCTATCAACCAGGTATGTCCATAGGGCCGAATCAATTGATTTGATAGTTTTGGTTGGTTGTGATTTTCTTTGGTTTATCTCTTTTTGTCTATTTTGCTTTCAAGTTAGAACCTTGAGATACGTCATTGGTCACCAGACTCACTGCTTTGCGAACATTTGATTGAAAAATAGCTATTGGCTACAATAAAATGTTTAAAATCCAAAGATTGCACCCAAAGTAAGAAAATGAAGAAATTTGAATGAAGGATGCATTTGTTCTGGTACCTGATGGTAGGAGGAAGTTAGACACATTGGACAGCACCATGTGGAGAACAGGGAAGAGAACCATTGTTCTAACTTCGAACAAAAAGGATAGAGTATTTTATCTATCATGTCAGCTACAAATAATAGTAAGGCTGTTGTTTGCATTCTTTTTTACATGTAGTTGAAATTTGGAGATTTGCTAGCAAATTTGTTGGAGGAATCTAATAGGAGCATACGTTTTCTTGAGTCTTGACAAGTAAATTTCGTTGTCTAATCTTAAAGGATCTTAGATGGAAAGGTTCCAAGGAAGTTGAATTCATAGACTGTATCCTAACACAATGCAATAAATGGCAAGAGAGAAATGTTAAAATAAGATGAGTTTCTGAAAATAGACGGGCTATATCAAAATGGCACAATATAGTGAAGTGTTGTGAAGAAATGGCAAAACATTATCTTGATTTTTCAAACTTAAACATGGGATGATTCAAGACAGATCGGAATGGCAATTAAGAATTCATATAGTTGAACCCAGTTAGAGTGGGGAAGGAATGAGTGTTATGTCGAAAAAGTTTCCAGCAGTATCCATAGCACTAGCAAAATTGATCATGTGTTCCTTGTCTTCCACGTCAGAGCACTGCCTTTTAGTCATGCTAGCTAATTTTGGGTGAAGTTAACCAAGAAACAAATGTTTTGAAATGGCAAGGCTTCCCCCTAAATGTACTCCCACATCGATGCCTTTAAACCTGAATTTGGCAAACTTTGTAGTTGGAGCTAGTTGACAGGTGGGTGACTTCATATCCATCGATATAACGCTACCTGCACTGTATTCGGTTCAACATGATGGCAGGTTAGAATTGGCACGGTCTAGCATAGCCTTCAAACAAAACGTGGTAGTTTTATGACTTATTGTGTCAAATGGCTCATTCTATAATTTTTGCTTACAAGATGGTTTTGTCAGGCTTTAGTGACCTCTTGTTTCCATTGTCTCTGGCATATAAGGATGTTGAGTTTGTTGTTTCTTTGCTTCTGAGAAATGGTAATAGAAACTTGAGTGTACACCTAGAAGCTTGCCTAGAGCATATCTGTTGCTTTGTGGTCTTGTTTTAGGTTCAAAATGTATGTAGGGTAATTCTTTATTGTTTTGAGAATGAACCACAGATTTATTAATGGTGAGGAGAAACACTAAAAAATAAGTCAATGTGACACTTGACAATCAATAAAATGATAAGTGTAATTAAATCTTGGATTCGGGCTAGAGGATTGGCAGCTGTACACCTATTCAGTTCTTTAAGATTTTCACAAAAGTGTTGGAAGGAGTTAACTGCCAATGCGGCACAAGATAGAGCTAGAGCTCTATGGCTTAGACATGGCTGGTTAAAGCCGGAATTGGACCAGTCATGAAACCGGCCATAACGGCTCTTGAACCATAATTGGGGAATCTCTTAGTTCGGTTATGGTTTATGGTTTTTAGAAATAAGCCTACAACCAAAACTAGCGGTTCCAAACCGTTTTAGATTTAAATATTATTTTTTAAATCCACTATCATACGCAAAATGTTAGTTCAATGGTATGGTATGGTAGGGAGTTTGGCTCTCATAGAGCACGTCGCACGTCCTTATATTTCAAATAACTTTGTATTCCAAAAATACACACTTTATATGTATTTGCCAAACACCTTATCAAAGCACTTTATTGCAATGTTGTAAAAATCGTATCGGTGCCCGTATCACATTGGACACCGATATAATTGTATCTTACCGTATCGTATGGTACAATATTGTATATTTTTTGTATTAAAAAAATAAAAATATATAAAAAATACAAAAATTAAAATTAATGAATAAAACATATATAACACAATGAAGAAACATTCGTACCATAACAAAACATCTAATAATGAATAAGCATCCATACTATAACGTGAATACTGAATAGTACTTTTGTGGTTTAACTTTAATTAATAAACAACAAAGTTACAACTTACCATCGTCAGGAGATTCAAGATGAGAAGAATGTTATAATGTTACAAATAAAAGTTAAAACAAATTACAATCATCCATAATATAGATCATAATAAACAAAAGCATTATAATCAATATAGTAAGGATCACCACCACTATCATCATCATCATCTCCTTCCTCTTCCTCTTCCACAATTGGATCTGCCTCAATACTTTCATTTTTATCCTGATCTCCAACTCTAAGTTCTGCTTCAGCTTGGAGTGTCCTCCAGTTTTCATCCTCTAAATTGATAGGGGCTCCTCTTCTTCGATCCAATCATAAAGAATATCAATTTTTTTGTAGCTCAACGGGTCATATGACACATTCCTTGCCCTTCTTGCATTCTTCTGCATTTGTACGTAAAGAAATAATATTCAAATTATAAAGAATATCAAATGCAATATAGCCATGTCAATTATTCATTATTAATAAGATTAAGAAAGAACTAGGCAACAATAAACAATATATATTTTAAAATTATTATCTTTGCCTTAACTTCATGTTGTAGGCAATATTTACCAAATCACATAATCAAGCATGCTCCAGTATGTTTCACTTTTTCGTGTAAATGCATTCAAAAAAACTCTAATTTCTCTCGCACTAAAATAAAACATGACAACGATTAATAAAAAACACTCAAAGTCAATCAATTGATAACTTAAATGAATATCAATAAAAACACATTTGGGAGTGGAGTTGGATTGCAATTGACCTTCTAAAATCTCCAACACTCTGGATATACTTGCTTAACGCTAAATGGATTTTGCAACGAGTCGATGAATCTTTAATAAGGTTAATTGCATTCAATATACCCTTTTTAACTTCTTCGTCCTCCATAAAGTTGAGAGAAAATCGAATAGAAGGGTGAAGAAAATATGCAGCAACATGCAAATCATGATGCATTTGGCGGTTCCATCGTGTATCAATTATCTTCCTAACCTTTTTAGAAGTGATCGCTTACAATTAAGGTTTGCTTGTATTTTCAATTTGGCCTTATCCATAGCCTTATATATATAAGGTATAGCATGCCTATCTTCACTGTCTACCATCCTCATTAGCTTAACTAAAGATACAATCATCCTAAAAATTTATAGTTATTTTTCCAAAACTCAGTATTGAAAACAAGATCTACCACATCAATCCCTTCTCTCTTTATAAACCAACTTATAGAGCCTTATTCATCATATACAAATAATTTTTTCAATGCATTTTTTTTTATGACAAGACTTCGCATAGTAATGACATTCATAGCAAATCTTCTCAATGAAGGCCTAATCAATTCTCTTCCACTTATATGGATTCACATCAAATAAAATATAAAAGAATGATTATATATAAATTTTATAACATTTCTGCATGCATCTATAGTCCCTCTTATTTCATCCATTGCACTTAAATCTTCAAGCATTAAGTTTATGCAATGTGAAACACATGAAGTCCATATTAAGGATGGATGGTTTAATTCAAGCATCTTACTAGTTCCTCTAAATTTTGTAGTATTATCAATAATGAATCGAACAATATTTAAACACTTACTTCCTCAACAACTTTCTTGAAAATAGGGAGTAAATTATCTGCAATTTTATCAATATTAGAAAGTCATATGATTTCAAAAACAGTGTTCCTTTGGGACAATAGACTAAGAAGTTCACTAAAGATTTACGCTGATCATCTGTCCAACCATCAACCATAATAAACAGAACTCCATGCATTAACAATATCAACCCATTTCTGTAATAATTTACCCCTCAAGGCCTGAAAAGTAGGGACTCTATAACCCAATCCCACACTAGCAATAGCATGCGTCTTTGAAAAGAAAATGAGTTTTCAACATTGAAAGGGAGACAATTTTCATAAAAAAATTCAACATACTTCAAATCTACTTTCTTGATTACCTCCTTTGAAGCCATGGCTGATCTAACGCCTTGTTGAGCTCCAGGAATCGTACGTGGGAGATAAAATGAAGGCAACCCACTACCTCTTACTCTAGCTCCTCTTCTATTACCCCTCGTAGGCATCAGGCGAGTAGGAGCTCTTGCAATGGAACAATAGCCAACAATACTGATACTACTGCCAAAACCTACACTTTTTTCCTTCTCTCGCTTTCCCCTCTCCTCTTCAACGATCTCTTCTTCCATCTCAGCTATACCATATAATTCATCACCATACGTCCCTTTATAAGAAACATCTTCAAATGATTGAGACTTATCCCAACCACTTATTTCTGCCCTCTCTTACCCTTAATCTCTTCTTCTCCTTTGAAGCCTTCAATACCTATTCAATTTTGTACTTCATTGCATCGGGAACCCGAGTACATGCACTAGCATCCTTCTTGATTTTCGCAAGGTGGTATTTCATACGAGAAATACCAACATGTTTTACTGCATTATAAAACATTCACAGCATTACAAAACATTCACTTGTTAATAAGCCTATTGTCTTCATACACTAGGTTGTAATATTTTCATGCTGGATAGACTCAATGACAAGCTTTTTTAAGTCAAGAGTGGACAATCAAAAAGAAGAAAAAGGCTTTTTAGAGGTTAAGAATCACATAATCTATAAAATCTCTAAATTTTTCAAGTAAAAAATCGGGTAGAATGCAAAAGAAAATATGTATGCCACGGATTTGACAAAAACCCTATAGATGAAGAGTTGGATTTGGTGAAACAGTTGAGAATCTTATAAATAAATCACGAAATCAATAAGAACAAAGATAAGACGAGGATTTGAAAGAAAGAGAATGATATGAAAAATGGTTTGGAAAGAAGCATAAATGATTTTTAAAACTTCAATTTTTTAAATTTTATACTAGATAAATCAACGTCGACTCGTATGATACAGGGTGATACAACCTCGTATCGTATGGTACGGCACGATAAATCACTTATTGTGATATGTGTTCATATATTGTACCGATAGTCGATAAACACTACTTTGTTGGCTTAACCCTGTATCGTACTAGAACTCTTCTCCACCAACGTATTTATAACATTACTTTGTTGGCTTAACAACATAACTCTTCTCCACCGACCTATTTAATTAGAGTTTGACTCTCGATAAGCACTAGCTCTTGTGTTACAAAAGAAAATTTAAATTTCATCCCAGCAGTTTTGAGACGATTTTGATAGCGAAACCAAAACCATCCTGAAACTGGTTTAGTTCCAGTTCTAAGTTTCATGTAAATCCTAGTTCCGGTTTATTTGGAATGAGACATGTCTACTGTGATGTAGTCTATCACTTAGTGTCGGAAAAGGCTCTATTGTTGTTGTTGAACTGAACACTGTTGTCAAGAGCCAAAGTACTTTTCTTGATATCATAAAGAGCCTTGGTCGAAGGAGATCTCTTGTCATGAGGATGGACCAGGATATTACTTTCAGGCCAAGCTTTCTTGAAAATGCTATGAAGATATAGTCACAAGACGTGAGAGCGATGCTCTACTCATCCTTACTGCAAAGTGCACATAGATTATCTAAGTGAACGCCCCAAACCTTTAGGTCATCCTGGTCGGTAACTTTTCTATGGCAGCCTGAAGTACATAGTCCAAGTCTCCACTTGTATGTGGTTTATCGAGGCAAATCTTGGATCACAGAGAGCATGCTATCAGAGCACATATCTACAGGAATTGATATCCTTTGCACAGACAACTGGTGCAACATGGCTCTTTCCTAAAATCAGGCTGAACCGTGCATCTAGATTTACATGGTTCCTTTGTTAGATCCAAAGGTCTCCTAGAAAAGGGATGGACTTTTGAACGTTTCAAGCTTTAGCAAAATTGATCTTTTTGACTTCACAAAAGTGCCATAGATTTCCAAAGGTATCACCATCTAGGTGATTTAGGTCATCTCTGTCCGTTAATAGATTTGACGTTGGGGAAGGGTTGTCTTTGTGCTTTCCTTCTTCATATGGTCAAAGATTCGAATGCATCTTGCAATCTCGACTTCCTGATGTCTTGGATCTTTGAGTCATGGCTTTCTGAAACAGATGAGTAACGATGTTCTTTTACACTGTATAGTGTATACCATGACTTGCCCTTGAAACTACTATGTATCAAGACTAGACTTGATTATGTTTATCATAAATAGAATCATGTCAATCATATTTATGACGGTTTCTTTTGACCATCCAATGGTTAACGATTTAGGTTAGGCCATATGGGTGTGACTCAAAATTTAGTCTCTCTCTCTCTCTCATATCAGGTCCCATTACTCTCAAAGGACATTATATGCTCTAAACAAGGACCTAGGTGGCATGGCTACTCAGTTTCTCTTCTGGATTGTGATCCTAGTGTGCCAGTCCTCACATATTAACTGTTCCATGAAAGAACAAAAATACAAACTTGTATCGTTTAACAACAGCTCCTAGTATGCTAATTCTTTACGTCTAAAAGTACGTCAAACATGGAACATGAAGGAGGGAGGCTTATATGGAGTTTGGCAAACAGGCTTATCACCGTGCGACTCTGGGCAGGAACATTTTTTTTCTTTTACTCATACATTTCTGCAGTTGGAACCAACGGATTCAACCTCCACCAGTTACTGGGCTGAGGAAGATCTCATTGTGTAATTGAAACTACAATTCCATTATATCTTGATATTTTTCTACATCTTGGAGGTCACCTGATTTTACAGATGACCTTTGATGCAATAAATTGTTTTCATGATTATCATGCTTCAGTGAATTTGTCGATTGAAGCTTTAACTTATCTATTTGTTGCTTAAACATTGCAAACTTCTGGTTTGTAAATCTTGAAGGTTGAGGTTAGGGTAGTATTCAGTCATCATGTTGTCAATTTCCTTTCTCCTTTATTTTATGCTTAATGAAAATTGGACAGATTCAGAACTGAAAGTTTAACGCTTTGGTTGGATCACATTTGCATTCAGGTTGTAATTTCTGTTTAAATTGGATGATAATCCATTTGCATAATTTGGCTCAGGAACCTTTTACAAGTGCCTATAGAACTCCCCTTGCTCCTAATGCTTGCACCTACGAATGTCTCTCATGCCATAGATCTGGAAATAACATTTGCTTTGTGTCAATTTTGCAGATTTCAGGTGATTGATGATACTGCAGACAGACTGTCAAAGTTCATTGCCACAGTTCGTCTCCTAAAGAGAACACAACAATGCTCCACTTTATAATGAACGTGTATGATACATTTACTTGGGAACCAAAAAAATGTGTATCGATGCTAGTTCATTAAGTTGGTTTGTTGTCAGCACTCGAGGCAATGTCTCACCTGACTAGGGAACTCTACTCACAAGTTGCAGGTGGTGAGTTCAGTACCCAGGGTGTGCATACTCCAGTTGTAAAAGAGGAGGTTTGTTTATTTTAAGGTACTGCGAATCTACTTGATCTGAGGTATCCTTATGTTAATAATCGTCTGTAGCAGATTATCGTACCATGTCCAGCTGGGAGCCTTCATTATTTGCGATGAATATATCTTTTGATTTCCATTACTGAAAATGTGTTGCTCTTCCAAACACATGCTGTCAACATAACTGTAACATTCATATTCTTCCAGCAAGCTTTAAACTCCGTCAATGCATGATAATAGTTCTGATTCCTTAGCTAGTAAACAGGTTGATTTTTTCGTAAAAGTCTGTCGAGAAAGGCCAATGATGCGCACTTTTTTAAGGATGAGACAGCAAGTTCGACTGTGGTGCCTTGGTATCAAAGCGGGGCCCTCCTTTTGCTTAGAGGTGCCAGTGAGTCGAGCCGTTCATGAGCTACTGAAGAAATGGATGGTAAGCTGAAATGGATCCAGTATCATTGAGCTCGTGTTATTAACGAGCTGAGCTCAAGCTCATTAGTACTTGGCTCGAGTTGCTTGTTTGCCTAATCGATTTTTATGCGGCTTGGTCTTGATTCATGGGGGGAACCGAATTGGAGGGTCCTACCCCCATCAACTGTTGAATTCTGGTTTAAGTATAGTGTCAATCAATTTAGTGTTGTCCGTCTTGCAAGTAGGTGAGTTTGTAATTGGTAGAGCAACTCCGAACCTGCTCACAAGCTTAGACGGCCTTAAATTAATGAAGCCCAACCGAGCTAGTTCACAAGCTTGCTCAAGCTCGAGAAAGAAACAAGCCTAGTGAGTCACGCTTAAGTTGGTCGAGTATAGCTTGAGCCGAGCTCGATCCAAGAGCCTCATACAAACTCATGCTTGTTTTGACTCGCTGCCACCACAACCCTACTTTAGCCACTTTCTGCATGTATGAAAACTCAGAATCTGGAGTAGAACACTTCACGGACTCAAGTTAGAATACAGATAGATATGAGGTGTTCTTGTTATTTTCTTTGTTCATCTCAGAAGATCAACGAATACTTTCCTTTAGCATCCCTTTCTCCATCATTTGAAATTAGGAAGTTCGACTCAAAAGAACATTCAATTTGAAGTTCACAAACCCCAGCTTGCCCGTGAAAAGAAAAGATATGTTCTTTGAACTTGTTATTTTGTCGGTCGTGTGGACTATTTTAATTTGTACTAAATAACAAAAGCAACGAGTATGGCACTCAAAGCATCAGCTCACCTGGCAGGAGGCTCGACTCACAAGATCAAGGTTACGAGTTCGATACTCATGGAACACTTGCGTGGCTTTTGCCACGGTAGTGTAACCAAAAATGAGTTGGCACCAGTATTAAATTTTCAAGCAGCTTCGCCCATCCTATTACCCATCTACAGACCCTACCATCAGAATAACTCCCACTAATCCTCACCACTACCGAACCCCATCATACCACCACCATCGCCACCATCACTGACAAGTTCAGCCATACTATCTTCACTCATCACCACCCTAGTACAGTTACAACCATCATCCACTGCTAAAGCCATGCATACAGACACTTCTGCCTTGTTTCTAAACCAAGTAATCACTACAACGTTATCGTTATTACTCTAACTGGTAATATATATACATTATCTTCTAAACGGTTACATGATTTTTATTGAAGTCACCACGCAAATGTTTGATCCGCTTATCCAATTTTCAACTCTAAACGATCTTTTTAAACATTGCAGACAGGTGAACCATTCAGCTCAACAAAACCCGAGAGCACAATCCGGCTCCTTTCTTTGACCTTAGTGCGGTACAACACCCTGACAACATGACAAGGAATTACTAAGAGTCTGATGGCGAGGAAAAGCATGGTTGTTTATCAACAAATGCAATGATGGAGGAAAGGAAAAATAGTTACATTTCGTACCTTGTTCCTTGTGGCCACATTTCCGTGATGAATGTTTCCCCTGGAAAGGCATGCAAGAGAAATCTTCCCATCAGACTCTTCACATGACTACGCTCACCACCGCAGCAACAATTGATGACGGCACGGACTGCAAATCCCAGTGTGCACAAGCCATGCAGTATCGGGCGAGGGAACCTTCCACACACGTTTTCTAACCATGTCGAAACAGCTTTTTGGGAACATTCCTAATAATAAAGGTTGAGAAACACTTTGGTTCATCATGGATTTTCTAGTGGAAATTGGCTTTGGCTACATACTAAGGTCAAAAAGCAACATCCGGGTATTAAAGGTTCCAATTGCATGTCCATGCATGCATACACATCACTCCTGTCTAAGTTATAGATCTTACCTGAAATCACATTAGGTTCCTAGGATTGAGAACCGATCAAATGGTTATCTCAAATTCCTTTGATTTTTTAAAAAATCATATTTAATAAAAAAACAACCTTTCTTATTTAATAAAATTAACTTATCTGGTACAATCAATGAAATACTTCAGCTTATGTTAGGAAAAAAGTTATATATATATACATATGAATGAGAGAGACCAAAGGTAAGGAACCCTATTTTCCATATATGTAAGAGAAAAATAAGCAACAAGTCAGCACTACAGACTGTAAAAGCAAATCATTTACTCGCCACAAAGTCTATAAAATACGTAGGACCTTGTAATGTATAACACTAAAGATGGCAATGCAACAAATTGGAGGTCTGGTCCATGGAAATCTAAGCACTATCAAGCAAAATCATTAACATTGCAAAAGATAAAACACTTGAGCAAATGGGATTTCCTGCAGAATACTTAGACTGGATGGAATATTCTCATAATTATTCCAGAAATAGGCTATAAATTCTGCTTCCAAAGCTGTTGTCCTATTGAATTTAGTTTTGGATTATGTTCAGCAGTGGTGGCTTTGATCCTAATTTGAAACTTCTAAGTAATGCTACAATCTATCTGGAAGCACACGAAAAGAAAGGAAGAACAATTTAGGCTCGGCTCCGCTTAAATGAAATGATGTTTCTAGTGGAAATGTTAAAACAGTATTATCTTTGAAAAACACAGCATGTGATTACAGGAAATATTTTACTGCCAAGGGACATTATAACAAGAAGATTAGTGATATCAACAGAAGAAACTTCCATATCACAAGCATCATGCTATTTCAACTAAATGAAAATATCTGAGAACAGATGAAAAGTGCAGGAAAAAGTTTCTCCCATCTTTTAGGTAGCAACAAGATTAGTGATATCAACAGAAGCAACTCCCATATCAGCGACATCATGCTGTTCCAACTACAACAACAACAACAACTAAGTCTTTTCCCATACTAGATGGGGTCGGCTATCATGCTATTCCAACTAAATGAAAATATCTGAAAACAGATGAAATGTGCAGGAAAAAGTTTCTCCATCTTTTAGATACCGTCAGCTCCCATATGATTCTTAAACTAATTCTAGAAATAAGAACTTATTCATTGTTGAAAAATATATAAGGATCACGACCAGTGGTACACAGCATCAAGGGCCAACTTTATATGGCTGCCTGCTTATTACACTAAAGAGGTAGAGAAGCAGCAGGTAGTGTAAGCTTGTTTAGCAAGTCTACACTGATTACTAGAAAGGCAGCAGGTATTGGTGTCTTGGGAGATGTACAGCTGCAAACGGGAATGGACTCCGCCCATGCTGAATTTGCTATACAGTCTCTTTGGATATGTACGGATAAAGCAGAGCTCCAATAGTCGACATTGTTGTAGACATTCTCGAAATCCTATCACTAGAGTTGCATTAACCAATCCTCCCCCTAACTTCTCATCTTGCGACAAGGCTTTCTCACAAAGCTTCACTTGCTACCTTTCTGCTTATATGGTCTTATCAGACCATATGATACAAACATTATTGTGCGGCTCAATATTTCTTTTTTGGGTTTTTAACAAAGACAATGAATGATTGCTGCGAGTTTTAATCCTATTTATAGCAAGCAGGGGGACGTTTTCTCCCCATCTTGGCCAAAAAGGCAAAAACCACCCACAAACTTTTCTTACCGATCTTAAAAACTGGGTACTTGCTCAAGCCTTGGAGATCTTTTCGTTTTGATCTCAACTGGATGCTTTTGCCGTAAATCACCAAGTTTCATACTAGGAATCATAATTTCAGTACATATGAGGTTGATTGCAAATGTTCCACGTGAAAGAAGTAAAAGATTTACAATCCAACACCACATATCCCCCACTCTAGTTGATACACCCATTCTCAGAAAGTACCACAAAGATGGCGAGAATGATGCATAAAATGAAATATTGGCATTCTGAAGTCATACAAAAAATTAGAGATGTACATGGAGCTTATTTTGTTCTTTTCCTTCGTTTTTGGCAGGATATTTGCATTTCAAAGCCATGTCATAGGCGATATGTCCATGTGAACCCAAACGGTCTCCTTTATTCTTATCAGAAATTATTTATGCGGAGTAGAGCCTTGTATGCTAGCTGCAGTAAACCAACAATGAAGCCAATCGAGAGTGGGCCAACAAGGACCAGCAAATGGAGTGGCAACCAATGTTAATTTATTGGTTGTTAGACACGTGAGAAATGTCCAAGAATGAGGTGAGTTAAGATATCTTATGGATTGGTCGAAGACGAGGATAAGATGGAGGAGACTCGCAACACACCCAAGTCATACATTTTGTCCATGTCCATACGCTGTGCATGTCCTGCACACAATGCCATTGTCCCCATCGGCTTTAGGTCCAAAGAGTGTAACAAACTCGGACGAAAATGGACAATCCATGGAGGAGGAGATTATTGGAGAGAAAATGATAGGCATTTCTATTTTAGAATACAAAATCTTCAAAACCATTTACTCTTCACAGTTTCATTTAGGAATCGTGATGTCTACATCCTAAACTTTATATTAGATGTAAGAAAAATCAAACTTAATACTTAGTCTTCACTGCAATTGACCACTTGTCAATTGTTAACAATCAGTCGCAACTGCACTTTGTGCTTTGAATTTGCATTCATATCTAGTTTTCTTATGCCTGATTTTTCTGTACCTCATAAGAAAGTTTAAAGTACATAAAAAAGTATATGCTTCTGTGAAATCTCATGTTTATCTTGGAAAAAAATCTCTTTTTCCTGACAATTTTGATTTTTTTCTCATTTCCTGATTTGTTTGCCTTTTCTTTCATTTTAGTGGAAAAAATCTGCAGTTTTGCAGCAAATCCATATCGATAAAGCTTCCAACATGAGTTCCAGTAAAATAATAACAATATTGGTCAATAACACAAAATATCAAGATGAGTAGCAAAAAGCATGTCTAAGGCTACCAAACTCCATGACTAGGACATGAACTATGTTATCAATAGCGGTTACCAGTTGACCCTAATATGGTAGCAGAGATATAGCGGATTTAGCGGTACACTTTCATTTACATATATATATATATATATATATATATATATATATATATATATATATAATAGATTCTCTAATTTCTAAAAAAATATCAAGAAACACGTAACCACCACATATCATAAATAGGAATCAAACTAAATAAACAAATTCTAAAAAGACAAACAATAAATTTCATGCGGCATATGCATATTGAATTGTTAAACTTAATTTTAAAAACAAAAACATAAATATAATTCTAAGTAGTAAGTAGAAGAATTAAAAGAAACTAACATATTATACTTATCTGTTCAAGTATAGTGACTATGGTCTAATCTAATTTGAGCAATGGAATGAATTATACTTATCAGCAAAAAATAGAATAATGTTAGGGCAGAGAAATAAATGCTCTTAAAACATGAAAAAATCTGAAAAAATCTTCTAAGATGCACAATAAAATATAACACTCACAAAAAAACATAGGTTCAAGAATCAAAATATAACATCCACCAAGGAAAAAAAAATTAGTTTCTTAGCATGGTTGTCTTACTTGTTAACACAAATGGCATTTTTAAATGATCCCCTCTTTAGAAGCTCACTGCACATGATATCAGACAATCTTTTAGTATGGAGCATATTGATAATGACAACATGTTCATAGAGAGAACACTATTTGCTTATCCAAGACACTTGGCCCAACATTCAACTAAGAAGGGAAATGGTGGTGGCAGCTAGAGAGAGAGAGAGAGAGATGGTGATGGGGTGGTGATGGAAGCCACAGGGAGACAGAGAGACTAGTGGCGGTGGTGGGCTTATCCGTTGCCGGTGGCAGTGGTGGTTTTTTCCGTTTCTGATGGCAATGGAAGGCACGAAAGGGGGTGAATGAAAACATGAGACAGAGAGAGAGGAGAGGGATGACCTAATATGTATTAGGTTGGGGAATTGGGTTGGGCCGACTTATATCCATTGGCTCGACCTGACCATGTACGCTATCAATAATATAATGGTTTGCTATAGTGTTCTTAACGGCACTAATAGCGCTGATGTTGGATGCCCGTTAAGATCAGATTGATATAGCGGCCATGGACCCGTTAATTCGATATAGCGCTATAGCATAACATAGGACATGAATGCAGTAGATAAATCTTAATGTCCTTGACAACGCCGAATTACATAAGCAATGGGGAACATGAATAGAAAATGAAGAGTGCCAAACACTGAACATGAACAAACCAGATCCAACTATCCAGCAGAATGTTTTGTAGATGAAGTCTACCCTTGTGTTCTTCAGACAAATATTTGCAATTCACTGTAGAAGTCTATACAACACAAGGCTGACTTTTTATGGAAACCGGCATCTTTAGCACCATCAAGACTATCTAAATTTGGCAGGCAAGCAGAACAATTGGTTAAATAATAGACCCGTTTACTAGTTAGGAACACAAGTGCCAAACCATGGAATATTAGATTTTGCAACAACTGGATCTGAAGGCAAAGGGTTATAATCACCTGAGAGGCGATACAATAGTGCCTGCATTTATTGTTTAGAAAAAGGTTTTCTTATCAGAAAAAGCTGGTAAATCAGAATAGTAGGAAAGGAAAAACATAGACAGATTAGTAACAAATATTAAACAAACAACTTCAACAAGAAATCTTACATTCTATGTAGATGGATGTATTCAGTAAACTCAATGGCACAAGATAAAGAGCCAACCAATATAATAACTTATGTTCCTTTCCTACATTGTTTTTGAACGATATTGCTGAGAAGAATATTGATTGATGCGAGACAAGATCCATCTTATTGCCTGCAAATGCCTATCATAGACAGATTTGTGATGTGGTTTTCCTGCATTCTATTTTTGACAGTTTCAGTCATATGGCGTGCTTATAACCATTTACTTCCATAAAGATCTTTCCAAAAGAACCCATTTAGTCATTTCATGTAGCAACTATAATCACAAGGGTGCAAAAGCAAGCCTGAGACATGAGGGCAGTTGTAGGAAAGGGATATAATACAACAACAACAACAACAAAGCCTTTTCCCATACTAGATGGATGGGGTCGGCTACATGGATTCTTTGTTTCCTCAAAACCCTATCATAATTTGTAATTTGTAGAATTCATGGTAAATAAGTCCGACAAAATTTTATGCTGGCTATCAGAAGCCTAACGCAATCCTCCTTCTTTATCCGGGCTTGAGACCGGCCATGCAAGGGTGATCCCTTACATGGGCGGAGTTGGGTAAGAGATATAATAATTTCAAAAATCATGAACATGATGACTGTTCCAAATAATTGATAATATCTCTACAACAACAACAACTAAGCCTTTTCTCATACTAAATGGGGTTAGCTACATGGATTCTTTGTTTCCAGAGAGCCCAATCATGTGTCATGCTAGCAGTTAACTCAAATATAAACAAGATCATCCTTTATTGTTTCTTTCTAACACTTTTGTAGTCGTCCTCTTCCTCTTTTCACATTTTCACAATTTAGTTTTTCATATCTTCTTATGGGACCATCCTTTCGTCTTTCTACGTGTCTAAACCATCTTAAATGATTTTCTCTTATTTTATCCTATATTGGTGCTACTCCCAATTTGTTTCTAATAACCTCATTATGTATATGATCTTTCCTTGTGTGGCCACTCACCCATCTCAACATCTTTATTTCTGCTATGGACATTTTTTGTACGTGTTGATGATTAACTGCCTAACACTAAGAACCATAAAATATAGCACGTCTAATTGTTGCTCTATAGTATTTACCTTTCAACTAATTGATAATATCTCTGAAAACTAAAAATAAGAATTCAGTTGTCATAAGTCATCATTCGTGAATAAGGTAATAATAGCACTAAACTGACTAAAATTTCCGGTTAAAAAAATAGTTAGTGCCAATTCGGACATGAGAAAGTACCAACTTTGGGTGTTGGAATGTGAAGTGCCCCTACAAAAGTGTCCTTTTGAGATAGGACTAGAGGACCCACTCCATGGGAGTAAAGTTCCCAATTATAGTATGCCCTCTCTGGAGTTTGCCCAATCCCCGTCCCTCCCTCTCTCTCTCCCCCACATCCTGAATAGTTTGATGTCTGAAATCTGAATGGCATGCTATAGTAGGTGATGAAAGCCAATCAACTATGAAAATCAAAATCTTTCAAGGATCATAGGATCAAGACAGGGTCTTAAGCAATGTTGTAATTAGTGTATTGGTGCTCGTATCATATAGGGTACCGATACGCGATAATCGTATTATATTATATGATACGATGTATTAAAATATTGAAAAACAAAAATAAAAAATCATAAAAATCGTAAAAAAAAATTATCATACGATTTTATCGCGTATCGTATGAAGATACAGTACAATACAGGGGGCACATATCGCTTATCGCAATTTATCATGTCGTATCATATCGTATGATACAGGGTATATCGTACCGTATCGTATAATACACCCCGTATCGTATGAGTAAATGTCAATTTTCTTGTTATAAATTCCGAAAATCCGAAACTTGCAAATTTCATTTATGTTTCTTTCCAAACCCTTTTTCACATGATTTCCTTCCTTCTAGATCCTCTTCTTACCTTGTTCTTGTTGATTTCGTGATTTATTCACAAGATTCTCAAGTATTTCACCCAATCCAACTCCCCATCTCTAGGGTTTTTGTCAAATCCGTATCATACCTCTTTTCTTTGGCATTCTACCCGATTTTTCACTTGAAAAATTTGGGAGTTTTGAAGATTATGTGATTCTTAACCTCTAAAAAGAGTGCCAAGAATTTTTACGGGAATATTGCTCGTAAAAAGGGTTCAGTTCCTCGACTGTTACGGGAACTCGAGGACATGCACTCGAGTCGATCTGGCTTGGAAATATTGCACTCTTGTGTATGAAGGGAATAGGCTTGTGAACAAGTGCATGTTTTGCAATGCTGTAAAATATGATGGTATTTCTCGTATGAAACGTCACCTTGCAGGAACCAAGAAGGATGCTAGTGCATGTCCTCGAGTTCCCGTAACAGTGAAGTATGAGACTGAGGTGGTTGGGATATGTCTCAACCATT
Source organism: Brasenia schreberi (assembly GCA_036023115.1). NCBI lineage: Eukaryota > Viridiplantae > Streptophyta > Magnoliopsida > Nymphaeales > Cabombaceae > Brasenia > Brasenia schreberi. The sequence continues at coordinate 7,307,507 of JAYKKT010000047.1, forward strand.
TGAAGATGCTACTGCTCAGGGGATGTATGGTGACTATGGTCATGGTGGTGATGAATTTCATGGTACAGTAGAGATGGAAGAACTGAAGAGGGGAGGAGAAGGCGAGAAAAGGGAAAAAAGTGTAGGTTTTGGTGGTAGTAACAGTGGAGTTGGCTTTTGTTCTACTGCAATAGCTCCTACTCGCCCGATGCCTACGTGGGGTATTAGAGGAGGAGCCAGAGGAGGTAGTGGCCCTAGTGGGATGCCTTCATTTTTTTTTCACGTACAATTCTGGAGCTCAGTCAGGCATTAGATCAATCATGGCTTCAATGGAGGTAATTGAGAAAGTAGATTTAAAGTGTGTTGAATTTTTTTTATGAAAATTATCTCCCTTTCAATGTTGCAAACTCATTTTCTTTTCAAAGTATGGCGGATGCTATTGTCAGTGTGGGATCGGGGTATAGAGTCCCTAATTATCATGCTTTGAGGGGCACATTATTGCAGAAATGGGTTGATATTGTTAATGCATGGAGTTCTGAATTTAGGAAGTTGTGGAAGGATACAGGATGTTCTGTTATGGCTGATGGTTGGACATATGATCAACGTAGGTCTTTGGTAAACTTTCTAGTCTATTATCTCAAAGGTACATTCTTTTTAAAATCATATGACTTGTCCCATATTGATAAAACTGCAGATAATTTACTCCATATTTTTGAGGAAGTTGTTGATGAAGTCGGTGTTTCAAATGTTGTTCAATTCATTACTGATCATTACTGATAATGCTATAAATTTTAGTGCAGCTAGTAAGATGCTTGAGGCAAACCATCCATCCTTAGTATGGAGTCTATGGACTCCATGTGTTACACATTGCATAGACTTAATGCTTGAAGATTTGAGTGCAATGGATGAAATAAGAGGGACTATAGATGCATGCAAAAATATTACAAAGTTTATTTATAATCATTCTTCTGTATTGCATTTAATGCGAATTCATACAGTTGGAATGGAATTGATTAGGCCTTTAATGACAATATTTGCTATAAATGTCATTATTGTGCAAAGTCTTGTCATACATAAAAATGCATTGAAAAAATTGTATGAATGAGGCTCTATTAGTTGGTTTAGAAAGAGAGAGGGGATTGTTGTGGTGGATGTTGTTTTCAATGCTGATTTTTTGAAAAGTTGTAGCAAATTTTTTAGGATGATTGTACCTTTAGTTAATGTAATGAGGATGGTGAATAGTGAAGATAGACCTGTTATGCCTTATATATATATATATATGATGCTATGGATAAGGTCAAATTGGAAATACAAGCAAACCTTGACCGTAAGCGGTTACTTCTAAAGAAAGTTTGAAAGATAATTGATGCACGTTGGAACCGCCAAATGGATCATAATTTGCATGCTGCTGCATATTTCCTTAACCCTTCTATTCAATTTTCTCCTAACTTTGTGGAGGATGAAGAAGTGAAAAAGGGTATCTTAGTGTTGAAGATTTTGGAAGGCCAATTGCAATCCAACTCCGCTCCCACATGCGACCAGGTATTGTGTTTTTATTGATATTCATTTAAGTTATTAATTGATTGACTTCATGTGTTTCTTATTAATCATTATCGTGTTTTATTTCATATGAATGGTGGGCTCGTTTTGGTGTAGATGCACCGAATTTGGTAAGGTTTGCTCAACGTATATTGAGCAAAATATGTAATTTCGAGTGGGTGCAAGAGGAATTAGAGCTTTTTCGAACGCATTTACAAAAAAAAAAATGAAACAGACTGGAGCATGCTCGATTGCGTGATTTGGTATACGTTGCCTATAATATGAAGTTAAGGCAAATGTAATAATTATAAAATATAAATTGTTTGTTGTTGCCTAGTTCTTAACTTCTTTCTTAATCTTATTAATAATGAATGCTTGATGTGGCTATATTACATTTGATATTCTTTATAATTTGAATATTCTTTTTTTACAAGCAAATACAAAAGGATGTAAGAAGGACAAGGAAGGTGCCATATGACTCATTTAGTTACGAAAATGTTGATATTTTTGCCGATTGGGTCGAAGTGGAGGAGCCCCTATCATTTTAGAGGATGAAAATTAGAGAACACTCAAAGCCAAAGTAGAACTTGGAGTTGAAGACGATAAAAATGAAGGCGGTGTTGAATGGACATATCCTATTATGGAGGAAGAAGAGGGAGGAGATGATGGTGATGGTGGTGATCCTGACTACGTTGATTATAATGCTTTTGTTGATTATGATCTACGTTGTGGATGATTGTAATTTGTTTTAACTTTTCTTTGTAACTTTATAACATTCTCATCTTTAATAATTGTAAGTTGTACTTGTAAGTTGCAACTTCGATGATTATGATCCTAATAGTTAATGACTAATGGTATAGATTCTATGGATTATGGAATATGGAATCATGGATTATGGATTCATGGAATATGGAATTATATTTATGGAATATGGATGCTTGTAGCCTTGTTATGGAGATGTTTTTGTTATAGTATCAATGCTTCTTCATTGTGTTATTCAGGTTTTGTTCATTAATTTTAATTTTAATTTTTTTTACAACATTGGTAGGCAGAACTTATAATTCTCGCTTACACCTTTCTTTGAAGTAGCAAGTTCCTGAAAATATCCTAAAATAGAAAGAATCAAAATCTGTTCTTTCATCACTCACAATGATTGCAACCATATGTCCTGCTTATAAACTTATTTGATATCGAGAGGCAGTGCCTGAAAATGTTCTCCGTCATAGAAGGACATGGAGAGGCAGTTCCAGGGCACTTTATTGGCTCAGGTCGTGCTTGCGCGCACACAAAAACACAGCTAACACCTCACTACGGGTTCAGGATATCCGGTCAGAAAGCAAGTGTCGACGGACTGAGAAATAACCAACTTCACGCAATCTCCGTTCCAAGCTGAAGGATTAAATCTCTTCACAAAATCTACTCCGAACTGCCCGAATCTCAAATGGGTGTCTACTGTCTACGGATATTCAAGAAAACCCTAATAACTCCCCACACTCGGGATCGTTCAGACACTCGCGTGTATTCGGATTCTTGTCAACAGATGTTATGTCGGGCAACAACCTAAATCAGCATCTCATCCCGCCGGAAGAGCAAATCTCCAACAGATTCCAGCATTTCATTGTCACCCTTCCTTACCCCAAAACACACACACACGAAGGCTCAAAGAGAAACAGACAGATTACCAGATAGAGTCGCTGGCGAGGAGACACAGCGGCAGGTTCCAACGAAACGTCGCCTTGCTGGAACGTTAGGGTTCGACGAGCTGGCCACAGAGGTTCCGCTTAGACAACGCTCGTTTACGAAGAGACGGAAATGACAGAGCGCAATTTGGCAGACCGAAGGACACGACGTATAAGTTCATAATAAATCTGCACCGTACATCTCGTCTATTCTCACTGAGATCCAAACGACCCCGTTCATCTACCATGTTGGCAGTTAACTCACAATAAGCTAAAGAATATCATTCTTTATTATTTCTTTCCAATACTTTTGTGGTCATCATCTACCTCTTCTAATACTTTTCATTCCGATTCAGTATAACTATAAAAAAAAACTCCAAACTAAATTAAATAGCGATTAATTTAAAACTATTCAGTATATTTTTTATTGCAAGGTCGGTTTAGGTGAACACGATTGAGATCAACCCAACTCGTGACCAATGTGCTCGTATGATAAAAGCGTCGGATAACAATGCCAAAGACAATAAGACTTAGGGCCTATTCAATCCAACATCTTATCATCACATCCTTCTACCATGGCAATTCGAAGATGACAAGCTAAGTTGCCTACATAAGTAGTTTTAAACACATAATTGTATATAAATATTTCCATGAACAATTGAGGTAATAAAATAAAAAGAATTTGATGTGTCATGTGTATAAAATTATGTATAAATAAATACCATGCTTTTTACTTTTTAATTTAAATTTTTACTATTGGATGGTAGAGATCTTTATACATAATTATACATAGAAAAACATTATGCACTTAAAACTACGTTCAAATTAGTATACATATATGTGTATGTACCTGCACTTGGTAACTAGATGTGTTTGTTATGTTATGAGTAGTATATGAGTAGAATTTCTTGCAAATATCTGGAATTATGAGTGTCCTTTGAACTGGGGGCATGCGATTTCATGTACTAACTTGTGTTCATGTAATTGTGTGTGATATTCATGTTATAAATAGTTTGACTTGAAAGAGATTCAATAGCTTTTGTCAATCGGGTTGACTTTAACATGTATATTTCATGTCATGCTTGTGCCTGGTTTCAAGCATATTTTGGAGTCGTATTTGCCAAAAGTAGGTAAATCCAAACACAAGCCCATTTTCTTCACGCGACTTTCAAGCATATTACAATATACAAGAATTTGCGAAGCTTAGCATCATATTATGTGTGTTGAGATGAAGAAGAAAACATGCATCTCTCTCTAGGGCAAACTTGACAACTCGAGTATGATAATCTCCTTCTCTCCTCTCTCTCTCTCTCTAATCTCCTTCTCTCCTCTCCTCTCTCTCTCTCTACATATATATATATATATATATATATATACATATATATATATATGTATATATATATATATATAATATCTCATTATTTTTAAGGTTGGGTAACAAACCAAGTTGTTAATAATACAAATGAGACTAGTGAGTTAAACTCAGTTGCATCTGCATCTGAAAATCATCTAATCAAATTCTAAAATATTACTCACTATTGGTAGGAGCATCTTGTTCAGTGACTTGATAAGCAACACGTGAATGAAGTCGATTCTATAAACAATGAAAACAAGGTGTTCCATATTCTTCACCAAGTGAAACTTATTGCGAGCTAGTATCTTTTTCACCGATCAATTCAATAAACTTATCTCCGTATTCAGATAATTAGCCAGTTCATTCTTGACCTTTGAGCACTAATATTGGTTATAACAGGTCATCACGTTCCTAAATAAAGGAAGTAGCATTCTACAAACAACAACAACAACTAAGCCTTTTCCCATACTAGACGGGGTCGGCTACATGGATTCTTTGTTTCCCCAGATCCCTATCGTGTGCCATGTTAGCAGTTAACTCCCAATAAGCTAGATCATTCTTTATTGTTTCTTTTCAACACTTTTGTAGTCGTCCTCTACCTCTTTTAATACTTTCCAAATTTAGTTTTTCTAACCTTCTTACAGGTTCTTCTTTTGATCTTCTTTCTATATGTCCAAACCATCTTAAACGATGTTCTCTCATTTTATCCAAAGGAAGTAGCATTCTACCCACAAGAAATCAGCAAGTAATATGTTTGAATGGTGATCAACTCCAATTCAAGTAGCAATTTCTCATAGTGATCAACATGTTGAGACCATAAGAAAGGGTTTTGTGTTGTCCTTCGAAGCTTGTCAGGTTGAGAGTTTGAAGGCACACCAATGGTGACTAGCCGATGTGAAATCTGACAAGATCATCCATTATTCAAGTAGACTTTGCTTTCGTTTGATTTTTCGAACTGAATCATGGAGTACTTTCCAGTATCACGAGATTCCCAATGAATTTACCGGTTTTATGGGTAAGCTAGGTTTTATTGGATTCAAGTAGGCAATAGGTGGAGACAGAGACTTACCACTTGGGTCCATGTTCAACTAGCTGCACCATTGGAAACCACCGCAAACGGTGGTTGAAGTTAGTGGGGTTCGTCCGCTGGCAAACTAGCCCTAGTTGGTTTGTAGGGCAGCTAGTTCATGTGAGTCGGTTAAGCCCTATCTAGTTGTGTTTGGGTCTGTCATGTCTAAGATCCTGAATAATATCTAGTTCTTCAAATAATTAAGGCATGTTCCACTCTATGTTAGTATTAAGTGTCTATTTCCATTTTAAACTTTTTTTCAAGTCATATCATTGGATTATGAATGGATTCAGATCCCTGGTTAGATCCAAATAAGTTGTTTCTAAGATCCAGTTGGGATTTTTAGTCTCTTTCAGGGTCATGTAGTGTCTAATTCGAGCCTAATTTGATGTGTCAAACTCCTAGCCTATTTCTCTTCAATATGATTAAGTTTTCAATGATGTTTAACAATTAGATTATGGGGAGTTTAAATTATAAAGTCATATCTAAGTGTCTTTAGTGAGATCCATTTAGAGTATTCTAGTTCACGCTCCATTTAGAGTATTTTAGTTCACGTGGTTTTGACTCTGTTTCATTGACAGCTTAATCGTTGGTCTTTTATTAAATGAGCTATATATTGATATAGATTTTATGCTTAAATAGGTATTAGATGAGATGGTTTCATGATTTCACATATGAATCATGGTATCTTTATGTGGATCTTGATGTGAATTTATGCCCTAGTTTGAGGTAAGGGATATGCTTTCTCAATAGGACCATGGTAGGGGTTGTTTTGAGACATTTGTAATGTACATTTTTATATTGTTTGCTACTGCTTTGATAATGATGTGTTTTATAATATTTGTTGAGAATTGTTTATAAATGTGCATATTTGATAGGAGTTGTGCATGTTTGTAATTTGTGGCATAGGTGCGTTGGTTGATGATGATAAAGTGAATATATTCTTATTATGAAAGGCTTGTGAATATTGTATTAGAACTTGTGAATAGGTTATATGATTGATTGACATCAATAACAAAGCTGATTGAAAACTTAATTATGTAAAGATAATGATCATACTCTAGAAATTCAGTTGAAATGAAAACCCTCTGGATGTTTGACTAAGGAAATGAAGAGTGAGCTCCCAGGCACCTCTAGCTATATATGTATATGGCACAATGTCTCATGCAAGTTCTAGTGACCAGTGTTAGCGGCTCACACTAATCAACCCTTTGTTCAAACACAAAAACAAAAACTATGTAAAGAGGATTTTTAATAATCAAGCAGAAGTATAAACTCACATACCTCTTTGGTATATAACAATGAACACAAGCGACAACAAGCCTCAAAAGAGGTTTTTTTATTGATTTGTGGTAGGGCTTTGTTTGGGGATTCGGTCTGGTGATACCATAAGGGGGAGAGAGAGGGAGACTCTATTAGGGATGTGAGTGATGGAATGGAGAAGGTTGTTGTTTGGGACACAACCTTGTTGCCCAACTACATATCCATCTCCATCGTAAGGTGAGATGAATGACCAAGGCATGGAGCGGCCGGGCTGCACCTCTTGGTTGTCGCTTGACCTCTCTTTGGTGGTTGTAGCAACCATATTCCATATGTAGAAATAGACCCTATTGGGTGTTCCAAGAGAGTTGCATATCGGTATAAGTGCATGTGCATGTGCATTGAATGAAAAATTGAAAGTTGTTGGGCAGTGTTGGGTGTTGTTGCGGGTTATGGGAATAAGCTCGATAACATAGTGTACCTAAGGGCCATTAGCAAGGTTCAAACAACTTATGCAACTTTGGTTTTAGCATTAAATGGGTCATGACTATCGAAACTAAATAAAGTGTGTGCACGCGTGAATGTGTGTTGTGATTATATGTGTGGATGTGGATGTGTGAGTATATATAGATTTGATTAATGAATTATAAATTGCGATGGTATTTACTTATCTGATAACTATGGTATGCATAATATTTTAAATATGTATGCTACTAGTATGTAACCCTGTATCTTTCTATTAGGCATGTCACCTAAAAATCATAAAAACCTAGCTTGAGAAACATACTTCTTTTTGCAATGTTTTCTTTGAAAAAAGTTGTCGAAGTGGTGGTATGCAACATGGTTAAGGGTAATACAAAAAAGCTATTTAGGTTAGTTTAAGACAGAAGCGCATGAAAACCTTACTTAGCGCTCAAAAGGAATGATAAACATTATGCACCTAAGGGAGAGAAAATATAACTATTTACAAAGAAGGATTTACATTATGTACCTTTACTATAAAATGGATGTCATGCATCGCCTGTAGTAGTTAGTGGTCGTCTACTGGTAAAAGGCAGTGACAAATGAAGGTCGATGGTCATGTGTTACTGAAGCATTGCTCACATGAATCGAAAGTTGATTTTTTCATTTTTCTTCCCTACTAAATTTCTTTTGGTGGACTTCGTAAGGAGATTCATAAATCAAAATCATTACGGGTTAGATTTTGTCTTAACTCTTTATTAAATTTGTTGTTTGGATTTATTCGTTGGATCACCGAAGACTCAAAATCTAGGTTTTTAAAATTTATTGTTTACTGGCTTAACTTCATGTCTACATTTTCTTATTCTAAAATCTCATGTGAGGTGGTCGACTTTTCTAGGTGACGCGAAATTTATATCCTTTTTAAAATTCCAAGGGTCCCTTCTATATTTTTCAAATTTTGGGTAAGACTATGACTCATCTCGTCCTAAAGTGGGTCTACCATTGGGTCTACCCACATGTAAAACTACTTTTTAGTTCAAACATGAACTCATGGAATGCCGGTTTTACAAGAAAAAGTTGAACCTTATTTGCATTACTCACAAAGCTTGTCTAGTGTTGCTAATCCACTTTTCATAATTTTGATTATGCTGTCCTCTTGGTGCATATGTATTGTTTTTAACCTTATAACTTTTTGCTGAAAAATGTCTATCATATTTTGAAAGAATCAGAAAATTTGTTTATGTAATAATGTGATTTTTAAACAAGTGAATTTTATAAACTTTTTGAATGTTCACAAAACCCTGAAGATAGATATGCATGAGAAACATAATCCACCTCAATGATAAATCAAGTAAGAAATTTCATGTGCATTGATGTCAATCATCTACAAATTCCTCAAAAATAATATGAATTTTTCACTTTCTCAATATATATTTACCTCAAGTGATTTTTATGAACTTTTCACTTATAGTTACAAGTTCTATCGAGCATCAAACACAAAAAAATTTACTAGTATAAAATTGTGGTTTCATAGACCTCTATAAAATCCTATTCCTTAGTAGAAGAGAGAGGAGGAGAAAGAGAAACCTCTCTAAATGAATGAATATCAACTTAAAAATTTTCATTAAAATATAGGAACTTCATTTATAAAAAAACAAAGTCTAAAGAGGTGTATTAAGAGTGTGTAAGATACAAGGCTCTAGAGAAATTGAACAATTATTTTTTATGCTTATAATTCTAAGTTTTATCGTGTATCAAATACAACACCTTTTACTAGTATGGAATTGTGATTCCATAAGCCAAATTGAGTCTTCATTTATAAAAGAAAAAAGTACAAGGAGGCTAATTGAGGGTGTGTTTGATACAAAATTTTAAGAAAATTGAGTATTGTTTTTTGATGCTTATAGTTTTAAGTTCTATTGTAGATGAATTGTATATCTTTTCACTACTATGAAACTGTGGATTCATAGGTTCAATTTGAATAGAAAAACTTTAACATCATAGAGGAGGAGGTGACCATAAGAGGTAGACCTAAGGGCTTAAAATGCAGTGTCAAACCTACTTTAGTACAAGGTAAAGCATGCACCTCAAAAGTTCCTAGGTCCGCTACTATATATAGAGAGAAATGAAAGTTTTGTGTAAATTTGTGTAAATGTGAAATACAAATATGTCTACCCAAAATAAAAGTGTGCCTCATCCCAAAATAATTTCTTGGTCCACCATTATTCATATGAAAACCTAAGTATTTATTCCACTTGCAAATCACACATGAAATACTACAAGCCGATATGAGTTTAAGTATATAGTATATAGTTTTAGTATTAAGGGCTTTACACAAAAAGTCACACGCCATGATATAAATAAGGAGAAAAAACTTCTTAAAGTGAAATAATATAAAGTCTTATAATATTTGGTGAGAAAAGAGAAAAACTCCGATAGAAACCTAGAACCTTGGAAAAGTATCATGAGAAGAAATAGTGATTGGCCTCGAAAAGAAACACTTCGTTATTGTTTTTCAGTATATGAATTTTATTCAAAATCTTGTATAGGCATAAAAGACCCATTATAAGTACTAAATAACTGAATTAATTTGTTACTTTATAACCCCTCACCTTCATATAAGAGAAAGAGAGAGAGGTAAATATATATTGAGAAAGAGAATAGAAAAAGAGAGATTATAGGAGGTCAAATAATAATTAATTCCTCTTATAACCTGAAGAGAAGAGGAATCCTATCGTCTCTATACCCATTCTTCCTTACTCTTTAGACTAAAAGAGAGTGCGGGAGAAAGGACTCTATGAACTAAAACCAAATGATTACTTTCTTCTTTATATCAATTTCATTATTTTTTGATTTAGTAATTATAAATTAAAGTTGGATGCTCTGTATTTAGCACATGTATTTAATATCTTGTTTTGACCTAAGTCTTTTATCGGTTAAAGTTATTCTTATCAAAGCTACTTAACTTTAAAGTTTTAACTAGATATAATTATTGGTATTGAAAATTTTATAACTCACATAATATGTAGAGAGTTTTATGATAAGTGTTAACAACATGATATAGGCGTTCTTTGTCTAAATTTTAAACTAGAAATATAAATGTTAAATTTCTTTTGAAGTAGATTATTACTTTCATATCATATCTTTATTTTACCTGTAAATAAATAATTAGACTATAAAGTGGTATAAGAGCTAAGGTTGAAAATGCATACATAAATATATATGTAGGTGACGATCTTAGCTATAATCATGCATAAAATGACATTAAAAACATAGATTCTCTATCATTATTGATTTTCTTAGACTGACTTCCTATCGATAAGTTCTATCTAACCTCTCTTTCTATTCTTTCTCTTCTCTCTCACTAGGGTGAATAATATAAGGTAAGTAAGGGGAGCATTTCTTCTGGTCACCTACTTTAAGTGTTATCATGTATTAAGGGTAGAACATTTTGTTGGTGCAAAATTTTGGTTCTATAAACCTAATTTGAGTAAAAAACTTTGATATCATGAATTACATACCCTATAATATCATATAGTTCTTCAATACCTACACATTCTTTGTTTAACACCAAGAAACTTTCATATATCGATTCTTTAATGCCATCATTAATGTACTTAACTATGTTTCTCCCTTTCACAATCCTAAACTCGTTCTAATTCCCTTTCATCCTTTGCAACACTTTTCCAAATTATCAGTCATTGTACCTCCTTAAAATTTTGTTCGCATATATCATGTAATCTTGTCCTATTTCCTAATATATTGACATCCCTAGATACATTAATAGCTAAAAACTATGCAAACGACCTAAAATGAATTGTAATGATTCCGATGAATGATGGTGCACATAAGTAGCAGCATGAACAGTGCAATCTAACCATTTAACACAAAGCATCACAAAATTTGTACCTTGGAGATTTTGTGGGAGAGAATCAACTCGAGATTGATGGCTTGATGATTAAATTTGCTCTCCATTTTTGCAAGAAATCACCTTTTCGGAGAGCTTCTGAAGGTGTTATGGACAACGTTCATGACATTTGATTTCGTAGAAGGGAACTGTCTGGCCTTTTTGAAGAAAATTCAATGACTAGTTTCAGAAAACCTAGTTTCTCATAATAGTGCGTGAACTTTTCACAATCGTGCATATCAAAGGTTTACAAATTAATTGGCATTAAACAAGATTGAGGACAAAACCCTTCTCATAATTAGTTATTTTTCTCAAGGGTATAGGAATACATTGGCTCTATATTAACATTATATTTTTACTACATGCAATGTTAAAAAATACAAGAAGCAATATAATTAGCATTAAATTCACGGCCATTCAGTGTCTTTTGGTGGATAGAAAATACATATTCATTAGATAATAGGCAAGAAGCATAAATGAACAAACAACATCCTTATCTCTTTTTCACAAACCAAACGAATCCAAGCCAAGTTTTATTCTTGGATATTACCTCTAATTGCTTAAAGAAAATATTATACCATGATTCTTTCACATTGGTTATACACTGGAATGAATTATCATTATTTGCTTTAATTAATTTTAGAAATTGAGTATGCTACAACAATTCTATCTTTTTTCTTATTCCAATGACAATGAAAACTTTATTGTGTGCTTGATCTAGTAGTTGCTTGTGTACGTGCTGAATAAAAGCAAGAGGTTGGAGTAGCCCCAGATATTATGGAGTGGTAACAGAAAATGTTCGAGAGCTCAAATGATTGCATTGGGTGCATCTAATTCTAATGTAATACGATTATTTTCATGTTCAAAAACTTACATTAGTATAAATGTTTTTGTGACGGTTAAAAGCAAGAGGTTGGAGTGGCTTGGATATTGTGGAGTGGTAGTAGAAAATGTTCGAGAGCTCAAATGATTGCGTTGGGTGCATCTAATTTTAATGTAACACGAATGTTTTCATGTTCAAAAACTTAAATTAGTATATTTTCTTAAGAAGATATATTTAACCATAAAGTTCTTTAAGGAGATACTTAGAATTATGTAGGTACACCTTCTGATATATGAAACAATAGGACTATACATATTAAAGAAATGATAAAAGATATGTTAGGAGAATCTAAGGATGGCACACCGGCACAAAAGATGAAGTATCAAGCTAATGAGTCATACTATGAAATTATGAGAAAGAATTATCTAACATAGGTTAAGACAAGTATCGGGTACAACACAGAGAACCAATTTGGATTTATTCTCGGTAGATCCACTATTAAAGATATTCACATATTGAGATGTCTTATGTAACATTTTAGAACAAAAAAAATATTTACATGATATTTATTGATGTAAAAAAAGCTTACGATAGGGTATAAAGAGATGTTCTTTGTATAACCTTGAAAAAAAAGGTATCATATTGACGTACATAAATCTTATAACAGACATGTAAGATGGTGCAAAACATGTGTAAGGGCTCACAAAAGAATGACAAACTCATTTGAAGTAAATATTGGGTTACGTTAGGAATCATCTTTAAGTCCATATTTATTTATATTGGTCATTCATGAGTTAACAAAATATATTCAAGATTAAGTACCTTCGTGTATATTATTTGCATATGACATTGTATTAGTGAATGAGTTATGAAGAGAAACATTAGAAAGTAGTGACTTTTGACTTAGTATAACAAACACAAAATATATGGAATGTAAGTTTGATCATTTAAGTACTGTAGAGGATATAGAAATTAAGATTGACAAATATTGCATCATTCACAAGAAAAGTTTTAAATACCTAAGATCAATTTTTTAGAGTGATGGAAAAATTGATTGAGATGTTACACATAAAATTAATACTGGTTGATTAAAATGAAGAGGGGTATCAGGTATTTTATGTGATAAAAAAATACCATTAAAGTTGAAAGGTAAATATTATAAAGCAACAATTAAACCTGCTATGTTTTATGGTTATGAGTGTTGTGCTATTAATCATCAACATTTACAAAAGATGTCTATAGCATAAACGAAGATGTTGAGATGATAAATGGTTATATAAGGAAAGATCGTATACATAATGAAGTTATTTGAAACAAATTGGGAGTAGTACCAATAGAAGATAAAATGAAAAAAAATTGTTTAAGATTGTTTGAATATTTAAAAAGATGATCAAAGGACACTTTCATAAGAAGATATGAAAACGTAGATTATGAAAATATTAAAAGAGAAAGAAGATGACCACAAAAGGGTTGAAAAGAAACAATAAAGAATGATCTAGTTTATATTGAGTTAATTGCTAGTATGACACATGATAGTACTATGTGGAAGCAAAGAATCCATGTAGCGACCTATATAGTTTGGAAAAAGGCTCCATTGTTCTTGTAGTATATTTTCTTAAGTTTTACATAAATAGAACAAAAATGTTGAAATTAGATTTGGAGTTCTATGTAGGCTTTAATGATGTTGGTGATGAAAGCCAATCAAACTATGAAAATCAAAATCTTTCACTGAAACTAGATGTTTTTGGACTGAGGATCATATGATCAAGACAGGATCTTAAGATCCTAAGTAGCTTCTAATATTTTTACAAACCAAACCAAGCCTTTTTCCACACTAATGATTGACTATGAAATATAAATAATGATATTCTTGGGTGTGTAATTCATGATGCCAAATTTGAGAAAAGGAACTTATTATATGAAAAATAGTATATATTATCCAAGTGCATCGTGTATTGGTAAATGGAGCGGCCATTTTGAATGCTAGGAGATCTCTTGTTCTTTGATTATATGATACTATAGGGTGTGTAATTCACGATGTTAATCTCCTAGTTACTCAGTGTGTAATTTACGATCCGTAGTACCTACACATTCTTTAGTTAATGTATTGAACCGTTGCCTCATGCGTTCTAAAAATATATATAACGATTTTTAAGTTATGGAATGAAACATTACTTATGCTAATGAATTTCTACACTCTTGACATTAAGTAAAGTATATAAAAAATAAATGGTTTCGGTATATGCATGAGGCCCCCTTTTGACCATCTAATTGGTAGTCTTTCATGGTTTAGGTAGGCGGATATTGGTGCATCAAAATTTGGCCACAACTGTTTCTACTCGCATGCAACCCTCCCCTCTCTCTCAGCAGACACACGTACCTTGTGAGAATCCGAGGTGTCATTTGGAAAAGGTTAGGTTTGTTGTAATATACGAAGGCATATAGGGTTCTTCTGTACGATTGTTGTGCTTGTATCTGTAAATTTTCCGAAATACCATCCGAAGGGCGAAGAAGGCAAAGTTTTTTCTCCGCAAAGGAGCGGAAGTACCATAGTAGAGACAACCATTATGGTCTCTCTCTCTCTTTCAAAAGCGCAGAGAGAGACCATAATTTGCGGATAGTGTATGGAACTGGTAACAAAGAAGAAGAGTAATGGTGAACGAAGATAAGATTGGCGATGTTGATGATGGAAGGGCCACTCCGACCAACAAAAAGAAGGGGAAATCTTGCAAAGGTTGTCTCTACTACTCTTCGCTTTTGAAATCCAACAACCGCAATCCGCTTTGCGTAGGGATCACCAGGGCTCTTCCTCAAGGTCAGCCTCCTCTTTTTCTCTGTAGCTTCCCTGATTTTTTTTTGCTTATGGCGACACAAAAAGGAGTTATCTTTCTCTCTGTTTTTCTTCAGATTATTGATTTCATTGGCAGCTTACAAATGGACATACTTTCGGGCTGTTTTTTCTTATGAGTTCGAAATCGGTCTTTTTTCCCTGTTTTTGGTTATTGGTTTTGGTACGATTGATCCATCTCCTGTCTATTCATGTCTTGCCTTTCAGCTTTAAAAAGAAAAACCTTTTCTTTGTGAGATGGAGGATTCCGGATCGTTGTTTTTTTCAATGCAGAGTTTCCCGCTTTTACCATTCTTCGTACCAATTATTTGCATCAAGTCGTAGTGGGATTTGTTCATCCGAAGCACTTGATCCTTGGTACCGTGAATTTTAATTGAAGGAGACGTGCTTTGATGGTTCTTGCAACCTAAGAGATGGTTCTTCTTGCTGGTCGGTGAAATTACCTCGTGGTAATTTCATTGTCTCTGTTGACACATTTATGCAAGAGTCTGAGTTTTAGTGTCCGAAGAACTGTTAGTTGCAAGCTTTACGTCGAACAATTGATATATGCTATATCTAGGCTTTCTGTCATAATAGCCAAAATGTTCTTATTTGAATTGCCACTCTGTGAAATTTTCATGGATATCTTTCACGTAACTGCTTGAAAGGGCAATTCTTTGCTGTGTATCTGCTGATCCGTCGGAGAACTTGATTCCTAATTAAATATGAAAAATTGGGTGCCCACGCTATTGCACTTCCAATTTGTCGTCAACTAAAACCAAGCCTTTTCCAGCCTTAGTGCTTATTACATTGTTGTCTGACTTAAGACAGCTCCACATTTGTCTCTGATAAATCAAGAAAGCACCAATAGTTCCAAGTCCAACAACAACAACTAAGCCTTTTCCCATACTAGATGGGTCAGCTACATGTTTCCACAGGGTCCTATTAACAGTTATGCTAGCAGTTAACTCAATATAAACTAGATCATTGTTTATTGTTTCTTTCTAACATCTTTTGTGGTCGTCTTCTTCCTCTTTTAATATTTTCACATTTTTTATGGGAGCGTCCTTGGGTCATCTTTCTATATGTCCAAACCATCTTAACGATTTTCTCTCATTTTATCCTCTATTGGTGCCCAATTTGTTTCTAATAATCTCATTATGTATATAGTCTTTCCTTCATTATGTATACAATTTTTCCTTATGTGACCACTCATCCATCTCAACATCTTTATTTCTGCTACATACATCTTTTGCATATATAAAGATATTGATGATTAACTGCCAACACTCATAACCATAAAACATAATAGGTCTAATTGGTGCACTATAATATTTATCTTTCAACTTCAATGGTATCTTTTTATCACATAGTTAAAGCACCAATAGTTACCTTCAAACATTTTTGAAACATTTGCGTTGGCTTCCTTTAAGTGTTCACTATGTCATTTCTCACACCTAGTGTCCAAATTCACCATAAGACAATCACTCTCATTCTATCTTCACTTGGCTTTTGAGGCCTTCTTTGATTTTCTTTGGAGTGCTCATGACTTCCAGTTCATTCATTTTGCAAACAGCGGGATACCTACATATTGGTGCATGACCTTCTTTTGGTACATTTCTTAAACATAATTTTGTTCTATCGTCTAGGCAATATATATCTTTCAGCTAAACAACCATCATCATCATCAACATCAACAACAACTAAGCCTTTTCCCATATTAGACGGGGTCAACTACATGGATTCTTTGTTTCCACATAGCCCTATCACGTGCCATATCAGTAGTTAACACACAATAAACTAGATCATTCTTTACTGTTTCTTTCCAACACTTTTGTGGTCATCCTCTACCTCTTTTAATACTTTCAAAATTTAGTTTTCATAGCATGATCTTCTTTCTATATGTCCAAACCATCTTAAACGATATTCTCTCATTTTATCCTCTATTGGTGCCACTCCTAATTTGTTTCTAATAACCTCATTATGTATACGGTCTTTTCTTGTATGGCCAATCATCCATCTCAACATCTTCATTTCTGTCACATACATCTTTTGTACATCTTGATGATTAACTGCCCAACACTCAGAACCATAAAACATGGTAGGTCTAATTGTTGCTCTATAATATTTACCTTTTAATTTTAATGATATCTTCTTATCACAAAGAATATCTGATGCTCATTTCCATTTTAATCAACCAGCATTAATTCTATGCATAACATCTCCATAAATTCTTCCATCACACTGAAACATTGACCCTAGGTATTGAAAACTTTCCCATTGGAGGATGCAATGTGTGCCAATTTTAATTTCTATGTCCTCTAAAGTAACCGAATGATCAAACTTACATTCCATATATTCTGTCTTTGTTCTACTAAGTCAGAGGCCTTTGCGTTCTAATGTTTCTCTCTATAGTTTCAATTTTTTATTAACTTTTTCCTTAGATTCCTCCACTAACACAATGCCATCTGCAAATAACATACACCAAGATGCTTCATCTTGAATATGTTTTGTTAACTCATATGCAAATAAAATACACCAAGATACTTCATCTTGAATCTGTTTTGTTAACTCATCTGCAAATAACATACACCAACATACGTTTCTGATTTGGCTAACTCTCCTAAGTTAATACTAACATCTTTATTTTTATTAAAAAATTTATAAAAATAAATTTTCTATATATTTTTCTATATCATTTGCCACTTGAATTTTCTTATTCTCGTCTTTGATGTATCCAACAAAATTAAGATCCTTAGTTTTCTTATCTCTAGCTTTAACTATCCTAAAAATATCTCTTCCACCCTCTTTTGAGTTGAACTTTTATATAGATCTTCCCAAATTTTAGCTCTTGATTCATTGAGGGTCTTTTCGCTTATTTCTTTGCTTTCTTATAAGTCTCTAAAGTTTCACTAGTCTTCTTATCATAATGAAATTTGTAACATGCCTTCTTTGCCTTGATTTTATCTTGCACCACTTTACTCCACCACCAAGCTTCTTTTTATGCCGATACACCTCCCTTAGATTCATCTAACATATCCTTTGCTACTTTCCTAATATGTATAGCCATATTGTTACACATATCATAAGGTGTACCCACATAATTCCAAAGATCTCCTTGAAAGACTTTTTGTTTAAATATACATTCTTTCTCGCTTTTGAGGTTCCACTATTTAGTCCGAATAGCTTGATACACTCTTTTCTTGTTTGTCCACTTTTTTACATGCAAATTCATAACTAAAAGTCGATGCTAGGTAGTTAAGCTTTCTCCTGGAATTACCTTACAATCTTTGCAATAGGATCTATCTTTTTTCCTACAAACAAAATAATCAATTTGTGTTTGTGATAAGTCACTCTTATAAGTAATTAAATGTTCATCTCATTTTTTGAAGACTGTATTGACTATAAAGAGATCAAATGCCATAGCAAAATTTAAAATCTTCTTACCTTTCTCATTTATATCCCCAAAACCAAAGTTTCCATGAGTACCTTATCCTAATGCCTCTTTACCAACATGTTCATTTAAGTCTCCTTCTAAACAAATCATCTCCCTTTGTGGAATTCTTTGAATCATTTTATTTAACTCTTTCAAAAAACCATCTTTATACCATCTTTTAGTCCTATTTGGAGTGTGTAAGCACAAACTATATTTCAAAACCTATGTTGATAACACTAATTTCAATGTCATGATTCGGTCACCATATTGTTGTGTCTACTATACTATCATTTAAATCTTTATTTATGATAATACCAACTCCATTTCAAGCTTTTTTCTTTCTTTAGTACCATAATTTAAAATCTATATGCTCAATCTCCTTTTCTTTTTCTCTAACAAACTTTGTCTCTCCTAAATATAGGATATGAATCTTGTTGAAATTCATGAGAAATGCAATGGATAATCAAATATGGAAGAACAATAAGAATAAATAAAGAGTAAAATGAGAGATTTGAGGAAGGGGGCAGACCCTCCAATGGAGGCCACCCCCCTCTTTTTCTTTCTTTCTTAATATCAAGCTCCTTAACCCTAATACAAAACATCCAACCCTTATATAATGGGCTGGAAAATGTAAAATACAAAATGACCAAAATGCTCTTAGTACTTCGGGCAATGACCAAAATGCTTTTTCCAGCCCTCCTGGCTGTTCTTAGCAACTCAAGGTCTTAATCTTCATGCTTCTTGGTGATGCTGCCACATTTTATAAGAAACAATACATCTGCCACTTCTCTGGTTTGATTTTTAGCATATGTAGTGACAAAAAAAATGATTTTCTGCATTATATCTTATCCTTCTATGTGCACATTTCTTTTGTTTGACCAAATGAAAAACACATTTACCAACCACTATCTCATACTCTACCTATATTAGCTGCATCTTTTCTTAATTTTTTTTGTCTTCTTGGTTGTCCATTTTCAAGCAACCTTCCTGGCTACAACACTTTTCCACCAACCTTCATGGCTGCAATATTCTTCAACTCGGCCTTCATAACTGTTCATCTTTAGGAACTTCATGGCTGCAACAAACTTTTTTTTATCACCCTTCATGACTGTTTTTCCAAGCAACTTTTATTGCTTCAAATTCTTGCAACCTCACTAGTTGCAACTAAAACAATTTTCAGTCCTCGTGACTGCAATTTTAGCAACTCTCTTGGCTGCACACAGTCATAAACTTTCTCTAAAAAATATTTCCTTTCCCTTTATTAAATGGAGCATCATTTTCAAGGTTACCTTCCACCTTCTGTCGTTTATCAAGTGGAGCATCATCTGAAACACAATCAAACACTTGGAGACCTCTTCAATCAATCAGTCGGTCAATATATATATATATATATATATATATATATATATATATATATATATATATATATATATATATATATATATATATATATAACAGGAGACTCTTTGTTAGATAACCATTGAGCTATCTCCTTTTCTCTCTCTTATGAACGACATTAATCTATTTATTTTGTCCTTGGCATCCATGTGTTTACATCCTTTAGATCTTTACTTTAGCACTCTGCTGACACCTCATTAATTAATTTGCTTGATAAATTATCCAAGATTGTACAGATCTCTTTGCTTTGAGAGTGAGAGCGATCACCTGCAAAGAACTGATAAAGAACTCCATCCAATTCAATTAAGTTGTACCTAGGCAGCTTACTGACACCCATCATCTTCATCCTAACAGCAACAACATAAGCCCATCGATCAACGGCTGCATAAATATTTGACAACAACACATAGTTCCCATCATAATCTGGCTCCATCTCGATAAGCATCTTCCCTATAATCTCCTATTTCAAAATTCTGATGAATCACACAAGCACGGAGCAGTGCTCTGAATATATTTGCATCCAGCGGCATAGGCATAGTTTCTATGAGTTGTTTTGCTCTTTAGAAGCCCAGCACGACCAAGGAGATCCACCATGCAGACGTAGTGCTCAACTCTTGGTGTATGTGTGAGGAGAAGCAACAAACTGGTGCCTCCTTCACCCATTCTCTCTCTGTGTGTATGTGTTATGTACACAGAACCTGACAATACTACATTTCTGGATGAAGGTAGAATGAACTACGGACAACACATCCCTTTGCTAGTTGATTCTTCATCAGACTTGCCTTCTGAGGAAGAGAGTGGTTTGAGTTTGGCAACCAATATCATGCTTGATTTTGTTTGTGAAAATAGCAGACCAAACCACTCGGCTAATTTTGATGATGAAATGTACCTGGATATCGGATCTGGTGTTTTATCAGAGGGAAAACTTTCTGCAGCAGTTGCAACTCATGCAGAAGATATAAAAGAGATTCCAACTTCACTTTCAAAAGGAGCCTAAAGTTGTTGATTTAACAGTATCAACACGATACAAACAATAGTGCTTGTTCAGAACAAAGTGAAGGCAAAGAAATTCCAATTTCTTTTTTGGATTGTTTGAAGCAAGAACCCATGTCGATGAAGTATCCGATTAATGTGGAACCTTTCTCAGATGAATGAATAGCTACCCTTGAGGATATTGGATAGGATGTTCTAGGAAGACAGGCGTTTTACAACATTCACCTCCATATAAGGTTCTTCCAGAACTTGGGCCATGATTACCCGTGAAGCGTAACCGTCAGGATATTGGGCCTTTCGACTGTACAAAATATACAGGATGATGGTAGTATTGTACATGCCATAACCAACCACTTTCCTTTTTCTGCATTCACTTTCTTTATGGAGATGATGGGTAGTGGTTACCTTCTTTCTTTTCTAAAATCGTGGGACTCATCCTTATTTTGCATGATCATTCTTATTTTGATTTCTTTTCCTTATCGTTTCCACCAAATAAGGAAGATGATCTTCCATAACTAATTTTTCTGGTTTCCTTTTACACAAAATCAGGAAAGTAACTTTTCATGATTACCCTTTTTTTTGTTGCTTTCCCACAAAATTAGGAAAGTAAGTTGTAACTTATTTTTCAGCATTTGACATTCAAAAAAATTGAAATTATCTTTTTCAAAAAATCAAATCTTCCTTTCCATAATTTCTTGTAACCCCCTTTGGAAAGTATGGACTAGCTACCCTCGTTACTTTTGACAACCCAAATTAACCAGCAAAGACTAAGGAAAGCCAAAACATTTGTTGTTGTCACAATTTGATTGTCAAGCATGCCCAAATGGTGAAGAATATCCTAGTTGTTCGATCTCCCATCTTTTCTTTGGTGCCTCTTGTTTATGAACTGGGATGTATTCCTCCATTTTCAGCATCAATTCTTGTGTAGTTGATGCTTATATAACTATATGTTGAGCTTCTGGTTTTAAAAGCCTTCAACAACACCATTATCAAATAAAGCCAGCAAGAAATTGAAGTAACCATCAACATTTAAGAGACCAACTTGTTTGTCATGAATACCAAGTTGTGACCAAGTTATCATCTCCAATAATTCATCCATGGTACCGTATCCTCCAGGAAGAGCAATAAAAGCATCAACCACTATCTTCATATCACCAACAGAGTATCTTAGCTAGTAGCCATTCTCCTTTTTTGGCTTCATGCTTTTGAACTATACGGATCTCAACTCCTTTTTAACTTGCATTTGCAACATACAATGTTCTGCCCCGTATAACTCGAACCAGACAACAAGACCCAGCGGCTGCAACTAATGGTTTCATTGCAGCAGTTCGATGAATATGATCAAGGAATTCATATTCATAGGTAGAAAATTCACGATCTTCACCATGTAGGCTCTGATACCATGTTAAAATTCGTGGTAAATGCAGCATATAATAAAATATGGAAGAATAATAAGAATTAATAAAGAGTAAAATGAGAGATTGGAGGAGGGGAACAAACCCTCTAATAGAGGCTACCCTCCCTCTCTTTCTCTCTTTCTTAATATCAAGCTCCTTAACCCTAATATAAAATGTCCAACCTTTATATAATGGGTTGTACAATGTAAAATGACCAAAATGCCCTTAGTGCTTCGGTCAATTACAATAATACCCAAATATCATAAATTACAAAACTAATACTAAGAACAACACATATTTATATTCTTCAACAAATATTTCTCTTAATCATAGTATCTACCACCTCAATTAGCTTATCGGACAATGTTTCAATATTCCAAGAACTAATACAAATCTTATTATCTAGGACTAGCTTCCTTGCCCTCCCGCATCCGTCCATCCTGAAAATGTAGAGACTCTCTCTGCAATTTATTCACTAAAGCGACAATGTAGCAAGACTAACTTCTTTACCTACACCCATCCATGATGTGGGAACTAAGTCACACAGACACTTTTAAGGGGTGGAGTGTCAACCCCGACACTGGTGTGACATCGACACCGACACCGTGTCGGTGTGGCATGTCCAAAAAAAAAAAATTTACAATTTTTTTTTTGTAACTCACGGATAAATGGGTCCGGATAATGAAGATTGATTTGTGTATTATGATGAAATTAGTAGTTGTTTACCATTTATATATTTTGCTTTAATATAAAGTTGTGTACTTACTATTGTAGCTTTATACAATATAAAGTTGCTTGAATGATTTTGGGTGCGAACAATTGGACTCCATACTGTATGCCTTTGCAGAGAATAATCTCTGTCACCAAACACATTTAAAGACCAGGAACATTGCCAGATCAATAGAACAGAAGAGTATGACATCACTAGTGGATCCTAGCACAAATACTAGTATATGTTATATCCTACAAAAGATCTCGAAACTCTTTGAATCCATAACTTAGATATTTTATAGCTCGTAAAATCATTATAAGTTTCAGATCATTATGAGGGAACTTGCTAATTGATACCTACGTGCACCCAAAATTAGCAAATACTAGTTGTATTATGATTGATTTATGTAACTTGAATATTATATATAATATATGATATTATATACCCTAGTCGTGTCGCCGCACTCAAAATTTTTGAAATTTGCTGTATCCCGCACCCACACCCGCACCCATGTGACATAGTGTGGGAATCCTCTCTTCAATTGATTCACTACATTCAGACGAAAATGTAGAGGCCATTGCTTACTTTTCACTGCATTTAGGCTCTCCATTGCGTCGCTAAGAGGGGACACCTCAACACAATGCTTATAATTTGTATAATCAATGATATAAAAATCTTACAAAGTTTTACATTGACTATTGGAAGCCAAACGCAAACCTACTTCTTTATCCGGGCTTTGGACCGGCCATGCAAGGGTGATCCCTTATATGGACGGAGTTAGCTAATCAACCATCAAATAGCAAATATTTTCCCTTAGGTAGAACAATTTAGCTGTTTTGGTATTTTCTATATGACGTTCTATGATACTCAAGTTGATGAAGAAACCTCTACCCAACAAACAACAGTGTGTATGTCTCCTGTACATTATACTGAGATTGTTCACAGGGAAATTTGCTACTTCAGACATACTAGGAGTCAAGCAAGAAAGAGATTGCTATTTAGAGGAACTTAAGTTTTTTTAATTTCTTTTGAACCTTCTCCATGCATAATATTACCAGATTCCTTTGCACATTGGTGCATTCATGGCTTGTCTTACCTTCTTTCTTAAGTACCTTTGGTTTATGCCATAGAATTTTGTTGCTAGGAAATGGTACCTTTTATTCCGGGTATAATCTCTGATTCCTCATTTATTAGTGGTTGCTTTAGAGGAAAATATTGATTGATTTGCCAGCACATTATCTTTCTCGCTTTAGTGTCTTTAAGAAGCCAATCCCTCATTAAAATAGAGTTTTTAGTAAGATGGGTTTATTGAGTTTCTGTAAACAGTGCCTGGCTACATGATTGGTGAATCTGAGGCGGAAGCTTCAAAAGAAGGTGGAAGTCTGTCAGAGTTCAAGTATGCCTGTGCTGGTTACGCTGTGTACTTAGATAAAAAGGACAACCGGGATAGACAACCAGCAGATCGTGCAGAATTGCCCTTTTGCGTTGGTGTTGAGGTTACTATCTAAATGATCCCTTCCATCTTATAAGTTTTTACTGTGAAAATTTTCTCGTAACAGTCATTCCCTGAATTTTAACTCTTCAATGTTTGTGACATACTAAATCTGAGGTCAAATTATTTGATACTAATATACTAATAGGTGCTGGGCTGCTCCTTTTTCTGCAGTTTGCACGTGCTCATCCCTTGTAACTTTTGATGCCAAAGCTAGGGAGTATTTTGGAGCGCTTTTTAAAGAATTATAGTCATAGTGGTTGACTTGAATTCGTGCACCTGTGATTGAATATCTGCTATTTTTCTGCCAAACCCTAGTGTTAATCAAAATGAGTAATCATTATGCATGAAAGAGAATGAGTCCTTACTATTTTTCTGTTTCTCTTTTCAATTGTGGTTTCTTAGTTCCACCGAATGCTGTTTTGAGCACTTTGTTAGATGGTTGCTTCTCAAATCGCCTTTGGCATTTATTTCTACATTGTGAAACTTACATGGTATAAATCCTTTGTTCAGCTTCTGGTGGATAAACGAGCTTCCAATACCGCTCATCATTCTTCCCACAGTCCCAATCACAACAAAGAAGGTAGCCTAAGCATACTTTCGTTGTTGCTATCCTTCTTTGGCTTATTTTATTAGGAGCCAGCTGCATTCTTCAATTTATAGTTCTCCTGTGAAATAGCCAACCCCATCTAGTATGGGAAAAGGCTTATTTGTTGTTGTTGTCCTGTGAAAATAGCAATGCTAGCAGCAATTGTAATAAATTTTAACTTAAAAGGAGGTTAGAAGAGTAGCACAGCACACAAAAGTGCATAAGCAAAGACAGGAATATTGAGATATAGGCACAAGCATATGCACCGAATTTTTCATGCGTCCACGTGTAAATGGTCTGGTTCAGATCTAGGTTGCTCTTTGTTTCCTAATTTTCTGCTGTTTTGGGGCTTTTTGTGGTACTTCTTGCCTTGTGCCTTCATTAGTTCTATTTGAGTGGTAACTTGGCTTTAGTACCCTGGAAGTCGATCTTCATGTCTTATAGTTCTCCACAATCAGTGATAAATAACGATCGTTTTCCTAGTGCAACTTGCAAAACAAGGAGGTCCACTTTGCTTTTCATTTTCAGTAACTCCTGGACTGGACACAGTGACGACCCTCTTGGACTATACACCCAAGGTGTCTTATAGGTCTTCTTGGACGCTCTATGTTAAGTGAAAAGTCCTTGCAAATAGTTTGTTCATGTTTGTTATTTTGCCTTGTGGAACCCTTACGAAGAGGAGGATAACTGGTTTTCTGATGTACGTGATATGAATGCAAGGAAATGATGTGGATTTGTTGAGTAGCATTCAGTAAATGTCTCTTCGTACTACTTAAGCATGAAGAGATGCCAAAGACTGCCGTTGTATGATCGATAAATCAGAGTGTATCAATAATTTAGACTTCCGTAGCTGTCAACAAACAACAACTAAGCCTTTTCCCATACTAGACGGGGTTGGCTACATGGATTCTTTGTCTCCACAGAGCCCTATCCTGTGCCATATTAGCAGTTAACTCACAATAAGCTAGATTATTCTTTATTGTTTCTTTCCAACACTTTCGTGGTCGTCCCCTACCTCTTTTAATATTTTCAAAATCTAGTTTTTCATACCTTCTTAAAGGTTCTTCTTTTGATCTTCTTTCTATATGTCCAAACCACCTTAAACGATATTCTCTCATTTTATCCTCTATTGGTGCCACACATAATTTATTTCTAATAACCTCATTATGTATACGGTCTTTTCTTGTATTACCACTCCTCCATCTCAACATCTTCATTTCTGTCACAGATATCTTTTGTACATGTTGATGATTAACTACCCAACACTCAGAACCATAAAACATGGCAGGTCTAATTGCTGCTGTATAATATTTGCCTTTTACCTTTAATGGTATCTTCTTATCACAAAGAATACTTGATGCTCCTCTTCATTTTAACCAACCACCATTAATTCTGTGCATAACATCTCCATCAATTCTTCCATCAATCTGAAAAATTTGTATTTAAAACTTTCCTTTTGGGGGATATAATGTGTGCCAATTTGAAGTATAGCAATGAGTTTTGACTTTCCTTTTATCCGTAGCTGTGCGATTACAAACCAGGAGTTTTGACTTTTCTTCGTACCATTTAATCCTGGCAAATGAAGTGTAGCAATGAGACCACCAGCATTAACCAAATTGAAGTGCGATTGGTGTATGTTCTACTCCATATGTTTTCGTCTATAGCAGTCTCTGTTTAGGTTGTTCCATGTGTATCATATGCTTTGATGATTTCCGCTTATAACTTCTGCTAGTCTTATGATTTTTTAGTGTAAGCTTTAAGGAGCATGAGGCAGTTCTATTCCTCTTTCCTTCTGTGCAGTTGAACTCTGCCATCTTTGTTATAACATATTAGAGCAAATAATTAGCATCATCCATATGATGACTCTGAGATTTTCCTTTTCTATTATATTTTTCTGCTAGGTGCCCCGACCTTTCCTGAGGATCGAACTTATAAACCACCACATTTCATTGGAGAGGAATTTTTGAACAGGTATAAAGTGAAGCTCTTGCGCTAACTTTGCTTGCCATGTTTCGCACTCTATTATTCTATAATCTAAAGGTTCTCCAATCTGCAGGTTCGCAAGAAATGCAAGTTTAGTTGCTTCTGGTGTGGCCAGAAACTTGTATAAGGCGGGCGATTACATCAAAGATAACCTCAATGACGTTTTCTATCCTTATGGGAGGCGGCCCAAGTAATTGGTGAATCCTCTGCGGGGTGAATGTACAGCAAATAATTACCCAAATCTTGATGGTTAGCTTCCTGGGTAAGCTAAAATGTCATATTCGTGGTGCTGCATTTCATCCATATTTGTAGCTTGAAGTGCAATGTTGAGAGAGAGAGAGAGAGAGAGAGAGAGAGAGAGAGAGAGAGAGAGAGAGAGAGAGAGAGAGAGAGAGAGAGAGAGAGAGAGCATTTTAGTTTTCCTTGTGTTTTGGTGGACCTAAACCTGTTGGAAGGGAATCATAAAACAGCATCAATCTCTTCCCGCAAAGCTTAAATTGCAGATCAGCGATCATTTTAGTTCTTGTATTTTGATAATCAAGCTGTGAAGGACCTAAATCTGTTGGAAGGGTATCAAAAAGCAGCATCAGTCTCTTACCAAGTTAAATTGCAGTTCCGTGACCAAGACTTCATGTAGCTGATCCCAAATAGCACGAAAAAGCTATTTGGATCATTTTAGTTGTATTTTGATAATCAAGCTGTGAAGGACCTAAATCTGTTGGAAGGGTATCAAAAAGCAGCATCAGTCTCTTCCCAAGTTAAATTGCAGTTCCGTGACTAAGATTTCATGTAGCTGATCCCAAATAGCACGAAAAAGCTATTTTTTAAAAGATCATGAGATAACCATCCTGGTGTTTTGAATCACAGATCCCTATATATAATGCTTCCAAACTATTGAGCTACTGAGCTACCTCATTCAGAAGCAGGTTGGTGACTGTTGTCTTCGAAGCAAATCAAATAACTTCGTTAAAATCCTATTGATACAATACATATCGTACGATTTATACAATATCTCAACATCTTCAGTGGTGCCACACCTTCTACATTTTCAAGACAATGCAATATTTCAGGATAAGAATATGGCAGCATTATGATGCAGCAGTGATCTCCGAAAAGGTATGCAAAACTGTCTGAAGTTGAACATGAAGTGATCGTGATTGGCAGATTTCGAGCAAGTTTGACATGAAGGAAATCTCGCTCAGCAGCATGCAGAGAGCGTTTGCTGATCTTGCAGGGCTCTCTGACTCCCACGTCGCAGGTGGTGAATTTGATTCTCCGGAATGAATGCATGTACTTGTGAGGCTTCGAGCTTACATTGTAACCCCAAAAAAATTATCGCTTTGCAGGCCTTTTGGTTTTGAAATAATGGCTGAATAGATCCAAGTATCTGGATGAGACTCATAGCTCTGAGTAATATATGAAGCCCGGTTACTCAATTAAGTTCATCAAAATTTCAATCTGAAAATATGTAACAACTTTTGGGTATGATCCATATATTTGTTAGATGTTTCTTATAGGATCCAACTATGGTTTTCCTTGTTATAGAACCACTGAAATCCAAAAGATGGGCTTCGTACCAGTAGCGGATCTAGATTTTTTCATGGGGTGGGGCAAACTGCCTATTCGACCATTTCAGGTGGAGTGAATTATGTATATTGGTCATGGATTCAATCGTCTCCCATAACTCTTTCATTGGTTTTTCAAATTTCAGATGGGCGACCACCCCACCTCGCATCAATGTGGATCTGCCAGTGCTTGCTGTCATGCTAAGATAAGAGTTGGTCCTGGATCTGCCTTATGAGGCATGCCACAAATCCAAACAAAAGGATCTCCAACTTGTGGGAGGAATAAAGCAACGTAGGAACTATATACTTAGAAGAATGCCATTCTTTTCCCCAACAATTTCAAGTATATCCCTAATGAAGCAACACCTGCTTCAAAGAATATGGATTAAGAAACTTGATTTGCAAATCAAAAAACATCAATAACTAAAATCAAAATGAAATCTTTCCCATGCCAACTGAGTCAGAGACATATATTTATTCTCTCATGCTCAATCTTATTATGCGTTATTAGCAATTAACTCAGAAAAGCGAGATTATCATTCTCTTTTAACTCTTCTTTTCGTTACGATGGAGAGGCTAAAGTGTGTCCACACCTTGGGTATAGATGTCGTAAATTCATCTCATGAGTCGCCTAACGTGTTTCGACCGTTCGTAGGAACTCGTGAAGCGACGCTAGGGGAGCAAGTGCGAGCAGATGGACTTACGTGGTGCGGCATGTGAGGGAGCTTTGGATGAAGCGCTAGGCAGCAAGTGTGAGTGAACGGACATGGTGTGGCGCACAAGAATGAACGCGGAGCGTCGGGATGACTTCAAGTGGTATAAGGGGCATCCATGCGTGTGTGATGGATGAGTATGTACGAGGTGTTCGAGCATTGAGATTTGGCGAATGTGGGAATTGCAGTCGATCGGAATCTCCGTATTTTGTAAGAGGAAGGAGAAAGAGAGAGATGGTGGTGACCGTCATCCTTACCACGTGGTAGAAATCACTCCACCCCCCACCAATCTGGGCGTTCGTTGCTTTCCCTCTGTGAGAAACCACCGTTTCTTGTCTATATAGAATTGTTGCTGTCTCCTTCATTCTTCATGCCATTTATTTCTGTTATTATTCGTTGAGAGGGCTATATCTGATTCAATTATCTGTTTTCCGAATCTTAGCTGTTCTCTTAGCTTCAAGAATCTATCGATATTGTGAAATATGACCTAATTTACGATACTCTATTTCGTAAGAACTTCAGATGTGCCTATATAGATTAAATTGTTAAGTAAATCTGAAATGAGGAAAAATAATCAATGCTAGTCGTACAGGCGATATTCCCTAACCACATGGAGTCGGTCTATCCACACCCACATCCTCATATGACTAACATTTGGCGTCTCTTCTGGAATGTTATAATCGTGGTTATCCTAATTCCTAAGTTCTGTCAAAGCCATTTTGTTTTATTTTTGTTGCATAATTGTAAACATGAAAATTTCCACTCCCAGTTTATGGAACTCGGAGTGAACATTTTCATGCTTACGCCTTTTTACGAGTGTGCCAGCTAGCTTACTCAAACTAGCAAAGGTTTTTGAAATATTTCTGACTTTTTAGCGATTGTGGGAAAGCGGAATCTTTTCGCTTAAACCTTCTTTAACCGACGCTCAAGGGTCAGTTTAAGCGTTTAGGAACTTCAATTTTTCAAACAAGTATTGCTTCAAACTAGCTTAAACGACAAGTGTTTTTGGAAGAATGCGATTCGTGTACTTTGGCCAATTTTATCACGAAGGTTGGACGACCCTAAGTCTTTGTGAGTTTTATCTATTTAGGCCTGATGTGTGTGTGGAATATGTGGCCTAATTTCAGCGTGTTTTGAGCGATTTGTTTCAAGAGCTTTTTTTGGAAGCGAATGAATGCAGATATGCTGAAATCCTTTTTGGGTTTTTCGAGAGCGATTATGCGAATTCACCCAAATTGAAATTGCAACTCACTTGACTTTAAGTAAACTAACACAAATTGAAGTGCGACTCTACTTTTACAAAGTAAACTCACACAAATTAAAGTGCACTCAAAGTAAACTCACACAAATTGAAATGCGACTGTACTTTCACAAAGTAAACTCACATGACTTGAAATATATATATATATATATAGGTTTTATCTTAAGAGCGGAAAGGCTCAATGTGTATGAGTATAAAGAGCGGAAAAGTTCGAGTGCTCGTGCGTGTTCTCGTGTGGAATTTAAATTGCAATTCACACAACTTGAAAGTAAATCCACCCGAATGTAATTGCAACTCACACAACTTGAAAGTAAATCCACCCGAATGTAATTGCAACTCACACGACTTGAAAGTAAATTCACCCGAAAGTAAGTGCAACTCACACAACTTTCATGAAGTAAATTTACCCGAATTGAAATATATATGTTTAGCTTAAGAGCGAGAAGGCTCGAGTGCGCGTGAGTGCGATTGTGTGCAATTTAAAAGTGAAAAGAC
The DNA here is from genome assembly GCA_036023115.1 of Brasenia schreberi. NCBI lineage: Eukaryota > Viridiplantae > Streptophyta > Magnoliopsida > Nymphaeales > Cabombaceae > Brasenia > Brasenia schreberi. The sequence continues at coordinate 7,338,440 of JAYKKT010000047.1, forward strand.
TCAAGTACACGTGGGTGCACTCGTGTGCAGTTTTAAGAGCGGAAAGGTTCAAGTGCACGTGTGTGTGGTTGTGTTTCATCCACAAATATGAGACTTTGCTCCGTTAATACAACCCCATTACGAATTGAATTGAATTGAAACAAGTGATTAAAAATAAAAAATGTACTTACAAGTTTTCGCTCGATTCAGTCTCTTGTTTCCGTTTGTGGGGTTCACTCGAGTCGCCTTCGTTGCAGCCGTGAGGTAAGTCCACCTTCTTTGTGTCGAGCCTTGGATTTGGCTAAGTGGTTCAGCTCCAAATGATGCAGCCGGTCCAAGTGGTGCTTCGGTTGGATTGGGTGCAGCTGGCCAAGGGTGTAAGTCGGCCTTGGCTGGATTCGGCCAAGAGGTCTTGGTGCAAGTGAGCTCGGCTGGGTCAAGTGGTTAGGTGCAGGTCGAGTCAAGCTCGGTTCTTGGTCTTAGTTGCAGCAAGGAGATTAGGTGGGTGCAGTGGTTGGGAGTGGTGCAGCCAAGGTGATGGGCTAGGTTGAAGGCAAATGGGTTCGGCTGGGGGATTAGGCCGGTTGAGTATGGATTGGTTTGGGGCAGGTTGCAGCCAGGTCAAAGGCAGCTAGTTTAGGTTGGTTCAGGCCATGTGCAAGGTGAGCTAATGGTGTAGTTCAACCAAGGTTCAGTCGGCCTTGGCTGGGCTTGGTTGGAAGGCAGCTCAAAGCAGCTCACATGGTTTGGGTCAAAGGAGGTTCGGCCACACCAGGTTGGATAGCCGTGCGGTTCAACAAAAAGAGGGAGTTGTTCAGTTCGACACTTGGTTTTGTGGCAGGTCAAAGGGTCGAAGCCGAAGTCGGTTTAGTCAAAACCGTGAGCTAGGTGGCCAGCACTTGGTTCAATTTGCAGGTCAGCCGAGTGGGCCAGCCAGGTGTTGTTCTGTCCAAGGCTGGTTCAGTTTGCAGCCCACAAAATGGTTCAACACATGGTTTTGTGGCAGGTCAAAGGGGTGGGTTCAGTCAAGGGCTTCAGCCGTGAGTTTAGGCCAAGTCGGTTAGGGTTGGGTTTAGGTGTTTTGGGCTGGTTTAGGTGTAGGTCAAGGCAAATGCTCACAGGGCAGGTGGCTGGGTGAGCTAGGTGCGAGTTTAGCAAGGTGGGTCAGGTTATGGTCAAATAGGGCAGGTTTTGCAGCTAGGTTAGGTTTAGTCCATGGGGTTTAAGGCAAGGTTCAAGCTAGGTTAGGTCAAGTCGGCCAAGGGCTTAGCCAAGGTGATGGCGGTTCAATTGGGGCAGGTTTAGGGTGGTTTCGGCCAGCAAGGTAAGTCGGCTTAAGTGGGGTTCGGTTGGGGTATGGTCTAGATGGTGAAGTGGGTCAAGGGGGCGAGCTAGGTGCAGCCAGCACCTAGCCAAATCGGTTTTAGGGAGAGTGGGTTAGCTAGGTGCAGCCAGAACCTAGTCAAGTCGGTTTTGGGGAGAGGCAGATCCAAATGGGTTCAGTTTGGGTAGGTTTTAGGTGGGTGAGCTAGGTGCGGTTAGGGTGTGGTTTGGGTAGGTTTAGGGCAGGTCAAGGTGCGGTTCAAGGCAAGGAAGGCCAGCCTAACTGGGTTCGGTTTAGAGGGTTTAGGGCAGGTCGAGCTCAAGCTAGGTTGCAACATGACCTCTTGCAGCCGGTCAAGGTGAGTGGTGGTGAGGGGCTAGGTTTAGGGCAGGTCAAGGTGCGGTTAGGGTGTGGTTTGGGTAGGTTTATGGCTGGGTTAAGTCGGCCAAGGGGTGAGGTGTATGGCTGAGGGTGGCGGTTAGGTGGTAGGTTTGGTTTGGGGTTGTCGAGCCATAGGTCAAGGGATGACTAGGTTAGGTTATGGTTGGGTTAGGTTTAAGTGAAGGTCAAGAGGTCAAAGGCTTACCTCTTGCAGCCGACCCACCACTTGATGCAGCCGATCCATCTTAGTCCACCATAGTGAAGGCCTTCTTTGTTGCAACTCACCCCTAGGTCAAGCCAACATGGTTCAAGCCCACTTAGCCCTAGGTCAAGTCAAACAAGGTCAAGACCCTTTTGTTGACTTGCACACACTCTCTCTCTTACTTTTTCAAACTCCTCCAAGATTCACGTGAACTTGCCCTCCCAGGCCTTATTTATAGGCAAAGGGTGGGTCTTGGATTTGGGTTTGGATCCAAAGATTCAACTCAATCCAAATTCCAAATGGATCTGGATCTGGATTTTTTTGTCGAGATCCAATCAAAAATTTCTTTCTTCAGTCCTTCTTTGGTGTTTGAAACGGACGGTTTTGAACGGGCTCCGGTTCCTCGTTTTAGGCTGGGTTTTTCCTAGTCCTTTTGTTTGACCCATTTCTCACTTTTCGGACTTTCTGACATTTGGTTTTTATCCGTCTGGTTCCGTCTGAGGCTTGTTTTGGATGAAGTCAATCTTCGATTTTTCAACGGATTTCAGATTTTCGTTTTGACTGGCCTGGTGCTTGATCTCTGACGGCTTCATCAGGGGTTTGACTTCTGTTTTTCTTTTGAGACCTGAACTTGATTTTGACCCAAATTTCGGTTTCGTTCTTCTGTCTAGCTTTTCTCCAAACGGGCTTGGACTTTCCTTCTTTCTCTTGTTTTGGCCTTGAGCTGGCTTTTGAAGTTCGGGAGTTTAAAAACATGGAATTTTTGGGGTGTTTACAATAATATAAACAAAGAGAATATCAAGGATTTAGAAAATCTAGCACTTCAAAAACAAAATTTCCCTCAAAATGTAGAAGGCAAAGGTTGACTTATATCAAATTTATCATTCTGAATCCATCTGCATTCACATTTGATAGAACCACGCCAACATGATGAAATGAAATAGACTTTAACATGGGGTGTCATGATACAGTCTCACCAAATTTCTGCTGTAAAATGTCACATTTTACGGTACTGTTGATGTATATTCTTTTATTCCACGTTTCATGTTCATTGGCTTTCATATCATAATATAGTGTCCAAATAGAAACGTTCTTAGAGAAGTCTGTAGGTAAATACTTTTATCTTGAAAAAAATAGCTGTCAACCCCGGCTTATAGTAAACATTTTCTGCTTAAGTCCCTTGCAAACCTCATACAACAAGATGAAAATGGAGTTGTTAGTCGATTCTACGGTATTTTTGGGCACTTCACAAAGTTCTTTACATTAAACTCCTTGGTAAATTAGATAGAGGTTTGACAACAAGAAAATAATGCGAACTTCTTTTAGTTTGACAAGTTAGTTCTTTTTACCCTTTGATTATTTCCTTTGGCAATAGGGTTCATTGGGTCACTTTGTCAGCTTGAATGTGTATGATCATAACCTATGTTGCATGGATACGAGTACGGTATTGGTATCCGATATGGGTATAAGGTACGTAATTTTTAAAAAACTAAGGTATGGATATGCCACTATTAAAAAATATAATAAAAAGATAAATTTATATAAATAAATATAATCACAATTATAGAGCATTCTATATTTAACCGCAAATTGTAGGAAGCCCTTTTCTTGTTTCTTCGAAATCAGGCCTTTTGTGCACAGCACATTCCACCGTGTCCAAGGTGACAGATCGTGTCTTTGTACGTTTGACGCCATCTATGAGCAGTGGTAAAAAAACCTACCATATTATATTAAAATATATATAACCTGATTTTAAGTAGATGAAAATAGCGTGCCGTATGTAGAGACTCATTCTCGAAATGTTCCGAAGTTGTACGAACACCCACATATTCAGTATCGTACTTTGACAAGTCCACTATGATGCTTCACAGTGCTTATATACCGTCAAATGTTTGAATGTGGAGTCATAACCTACAAAGAAAAGCAAGTCAAGCTTGAACTGTTAAACCCTAAACCCCCAAAACACCAACAAATATAGAGAAATCCGCCTCTCTGGCCTAGACCCATTCAAACTCCGACGTATCGAGAGAAACCCATCTTTGCTTTCGTTCTGTCTCTATCTCTCAGATGGAAGCAAACACAATTAGTTTAAGGTTGAGCAACTCCTCAAAGAGGTTGAGATGGATTATTCATCCGGCAAGAAGCCTCTGCACGATGCATTATCAGCTATTGAACAAACTCTGGTGAGTATCCCGGAGCAAAAGGTCCCCATTTCCCACTCTTTCCCTCAACTTCCCCCATTTGTGATATCGGTACGTCTACGTACCAATACTTATACTCATACCCGGTACATACCAGATACGGGTACGTCACCCAAATGAGAGTACCCGTGCAACGTAGATCATAACACAACTTTGGGGGGTTACTTGTTGGCTCTTTTAGCTAAGGACTAGCATTGAATTGTCCATTTGACGAAGTTACCTTTAATTACTTTAATATATTATATAAAAACCACAAAACTACTAAATTTACTATCTCATAGGAAAATTGTTTTCTAATAATCAGTGCTGGTTGAAGTGGGAGAGGTCGAGTTCTCATGGGTTTGGTGCAGGTTTTGGATCCTAAGACTCACTGGGTTGGGTTCTAACGTCATTTTGAAGTGCAAGGGTACACTAGCATAGTCATGTTTCCATCTGCCAATGCTTTAGCATCAACGGGTCCAACCTTGTGTATCTGCATGTAATTTGGCGCTTATGTCTGAGTAGGGTTAATCGGGGATAACTCACCACATAATTTGACCAAGTTACATTTGATTAATCTAATGCAGTATGTAATCTATATAACTACATACTATTAAATTTATGTTTAGGAAAATTGTTCTTTAATAACAACCACAGGTTAGGGCAGGGGCACTGATTTCTCATGGGTTTGGTTTGGGTTTTGAACCAGAAGACCCACGAGGCTGAGTGGGTTTTGACATCATTTTAAAGTGCAAGGTGGGTTTGCACTCAGAAGCGCTCATCTGGCAAGGCTCTCTCATCCCCATGACTTAGGTGTTCAGTTCAATTCCCAGGGCCTGCATGCACATGTGTATAATAAGGCTTCTGCCTCCTGTTGTAATCCCCAAAAAGAACTGCAAGGTGGGTTTGCACTCAGAAGCGCTCATCTGGCAAGGCTCTCTCATCCCCATGACTTAGGTGTTCAGTTCAATTCCCAGGGCCTGCATGCACATGTGTATAATAAGGCTTCTGCCTCCTGTTGTAATCCCCAAAAAGAACTGCAAGGTGTGTTTAGACCCGGTGCAAACCCACCCAGAGCCGCCCCATTGGCATCCCTACTTATACCAGCACAGCCATGTTTGCATCTTCAATTTCTTTAGCATGAACGGATCCCGCATCGTGTATCTGCACTTATGTCTGAGTGGGGCACTTCAAAGCAAGTAATAAACAGATTAACGGAAGTTCGCTGCCTCATATCAAACTATTTACCACCAATTTATTCACGAATATGATGATTGGTGGTTTCATTGACAGAATATGCATTGTGGGGAGTCCATCACAATAGAGGGGAAATATTACACCATTTCTGCTGTCACACACAGATATCAGCTTCGCAAAGGGAGATATGAGCCAAGCGAAAAAAGATTGGATATGCAGTCTGGATCTAGATATATTCTCAACTTGTACCTTGAGAATTTGTTAGATAAGTCGTGACAAGAGGAACTTCTATGTTTGTAATTATATAATAGATTTGTAATTATATTCTCAACTTGTACCAAAGTTCAACTGGATGAAATTCATGCGCAGTCCAAACTAGCTTTCCATAAAAATTCAGACTGTAGATTGTTTGGATTTTTTTTTTTTATATTTCAGGTGAGGTAGTTGGTTAATTGGGGATCCCTGTGGTCCGGTTCCGGTTCCACCTATTAGGGAACTGGTCTGAAAACAGAATCAGCATAGTTTGGAACCAGAGGCTTCAGTTCTTTTTCGTTTTCTGTTTTAAAGTCTCGCCTTTGCTTTATTACATTGTACACATGATGAATGTATGAAAGTTCGAATAAAATAATTTTTCTTGAGCTTTTATCCTTTCTTGTTGATGATAACGAGGAAATTCATAATGTTTTATTACATAATACACTTAAAAATTTAGAACTAACAACATTTTTGATTCAAAGGGATATTATAAGTGTTAATATAAGTGAGACCTTTGAAACTATCATCAAAGAGGTGCATAATGATGTATTTATTATTTTAATTGATGAATCCCATGAAATATCTAACAAATAGAAAATGGTAATGGTGTTAAGGTATATTGATAAAAATAGTCATATTATTGAACGTTTACTTGGTTCAGTGCATTCCATTCTACTACATCACTTATGACAACTATGATGCAAATGTTCTCTAATATGAGGTTAAGGATATGATGGAGTGAATAATATGAAAGGTGAGTTTAATGGATTAAAAGCATTGATATTAAGAAAAAATGTATTTGTTTTCTAAATTTACTACTTTGCACATCAATTTCAAATAGTTGTTATAGTAATTACTAGTCAATTGTTTGATGTCATTTCTCCAATCATGAATTATGTTGGAGGTTCATGTAAATGCTTGAAAATCTTAGAGAATTAGAACTTGATCGAGTTTGTAAGGAACTCAAACTTGAATATATTGAAAACGGTAAATGATTAAATCAATATCTTAGAATTAAAAAGATTGGAAACACACATTGGGGTTCAAATTATCATACTTTGTTGAACTCAATTATAATATTTTAGTCTATTATGAATGTGCTTTATATTATTAATGGTAGTGCTTACAACTGGTGAAAGATAATACAAACATTTGATTTCGTATTTATTATACATTTGATAGATTTTTTTTGAGAAAGACATGATTATTAGCTCTACAAAAAGAAGACTAAGATATTATCAATGCTTTTGAACCTTATAAAGTTGTTAAAGAGACTGTTAAATAAGTTTAGAATTGAAGATAATGAATGAGAGCATTTCATTAGTGATAAGAATGATATTGAGGTCAAAAGAATGAAGGATAGCTATACAGGGTCAGTGGCACGAGCAAAGTGAGGCAACAAATGTATATCATTATCAATATGAGGTATTCAATGTTATCATTGATTATATAAGTGAGCTTTGATTGATTTAATAAGATAAATACCGAATTGCTTCTCTTTATTGCATGTCCTATTCAAAGTAATAGTTTTCTTTCAATAAAGAGAAATTGGTTCAGCTTGCAAGTTTTTATTATTATAAATTTTGTGCTAATGATCTTTGATAACTTCAATATTAATTGTGGAGCTACTTTTGGTATATCGATTAATAAAATTAACGTTGCTTTTACTTGTTGTCATTGAAAGTGTGGAGCGAGTATTTTTTTTTATGACCATTGTAAAGAGTTATATATCATTAGATATAGACAAAGAGTCACTAGATAAACAAAATTGGTAATGAATCCATGATTGTTTAGTTACATATATTGAATGTGACATATCATCATATATAGACAATAAGATAATTATGCAACTCTTCAAAAAGATAAGCCTCAACAACAAATCCTTCATAATACTTGATTGATATACTTATATAAGTGTTTTTAACTTTGTAGTTTGCTTTGTAGTATTGAGTTTATTTAGAAGAGTAAGTTATATACTCTTTTTAATATTGCATGCTTGTATGAAATGCTCTTGAAAAAATCACTTAAGATTGAAAAACTTTGAAAGTTATGTTTGTTACGAATTTAGCATGTATGTTGATGATTTCAACTAGTTAAATGTGTTATATTATTAGGTGAGTGATTGTTTAGAGGATTTAGTCTGTTGTTTAGAGGATTTAGGGTATGCTATGTTGAGGGTAAATCCTTGATTATGGTTATGTGTCTAGATGATCTGAAAAAAAAAAACAAGGAGATATATTCTAACAAAAAAAATTCATACAAAATCTAATGACATATATTCTAATTTTATGTTTAGAATATAAAAGATTAGGGTTGGTAATCTCAAACCCAACCTCAAAAGTAGGGGTCCTAGTTTGGGTTTAGCCACCCTAAATATACACACATATATAGCATATGATATATATTAACAACATTACATGCTAGCATATCTAAACAAATCTCAACAATTTGATTTGAAAGATAAATGATTAGTTGATTTTTGAATAGTTACACTTGCAAAAAAGTACAAATACATTTTCTGTTCTTAAAATTCAAATATCAACCATTCATCTATATTTAGATTTAAATAATCCATTTCATGTTCATAATTTTAACATTAGATATGCATAAATATGCTATCATATGGAAGCTCTTTCAATAGCGAATATAAGGCTAAAGATTGTTGGAGCTAGTTCTGTGAGAGAGATTGTTGATGCATATGGAGTCTAAGCATTGACTTCATCATTGAATGAACTTCAATATCATATCATATTTATGCATTTTTTTGTGAAAGCTATCAACATCAAATGTATTAGTTAAATCTAAACATACATAAGTTGGATCTTACACGTGTATATGTAAAATGGTATCTTGATTTACAAATCTTTGAATGATCTAGAAATCAATATGTGCAAGATCTATTTATACATGCATGTACGCTATATGTATTTAATATGTATATAAATATGTATATTTATATAGACATGCTTTGTTTAATATGTAGAAATTTTCATAGCCGGTTCCAGCTAACTGAAATTGGCGGTTGAAAGCTGCAAGTTCTGGTTTCCCTAGAACTTGAGACTATAACCTATATGACATGGGGCCAGTTCCAATTCCGGTTTCATGAAAGGTAAAACTGTAATAAAACTAGATGGTCTCCCGATTCCAGTTCCTCGGTTCCAGTTTTAACCGGTTCATATCTCGGTTCAGTTCCCATTGGATCTAATCATGTTTATGTAAAAGATATAAATAACATGATATTACACATATCAAACTTGTCTAGTTGGACACATGAGTATGCTCAAGTAATTGGATGTTTGATGCATATTATAATATTTACGACCAATCATAACATATGTTGCTGGTTGATTGAGTTGATATAACCAAACAATCCAATTTAAGACAATTGAATTATAATTATAGATTGATTAATTATATTTATGACCAATCTTAACATATGTTGCTAGTTGATTGTGTCAATATCTCAGTACTAAAAGAAATGATTAATTATAGATTGATATATAATGATCATCATTCAATTTTAGGAGGAAGATAATATACCAATTGGATAAGTTACTCAGTAAACCATATTCATATGAGACATTGGGCCTTGGCTCATGGTGAGAGTATAGTTTTTTATAAATTAAGAAACTAATAAGTATTATTAGTTTCAGCATGATTGTGATTTTGTTTGGAGTTTGTTTCTTTATATCCAATATAGGGCTCAACAATATCAATGAATTTTTAAAGAATCAAGGCTAGTTATAGTTGCATGAAAGTTATATAACCTACACTCCTATTTTGTGATAAACGATATAGTTGGCAATATTGATGAATTCTATATAATAAAACTTACACTTGGGGAAGTGATATGTGACAAATTTGATAAATAACAAAGTAATCTATGTTATCTTATGAAGCTTTAACGAAAGGTTTGGCAAGGAAATTAGATGACAAGCTTGCCTATGAATCACCAATGGTGAAAACTTAACTCATACTTGATAACCTCAACTCTTAAGTTTAATGAGTAAAAGTATATCATCAGAGTGATTGCAAGTACCTACATATTAAATATCCCATAAGGACATGAAATGAGAAGGTTGAGTTTTAATTTGTTGTTAATAGACCTATAGGACATGTGTGTTGTAGTGTTTATTATGAGGCACTCTTGATAAAGTACATCTATATGAGTGTGAGGTAAGATCACCTCGTGGACTTTAGGGCTTGAACTCTTGAAACACTCATGGATAATGATACCTGACACAAGACAATAAATGTCACATTTAAAACTGATATTTCATAGAGAGAGAGAGAGAGAGAGAGAGAGAGAGAGAGAGAGAGAGAGAGAGAGAGAGAGAGAGAGAGAGAGAGAGAGGACACCCATAAGGCAGACTCATAACCTGGCTTTTATTTGAAGTAGCCCTCCCATGTTATTTGTGCATGTGATGCACACACACAATTTCATATTTGGGTGGCGTAAGTTCTTGTCTAGTGTCAACATATTGCTCAGTTAGATCGGAGTTGCCAAATCTAGACACCCAGAGAAAAATGCACCGAATTTTTCCCATCATGGGATGTCCATGGATAGGATCATCTTCCACCTTTGTTTGATATAATCATGTTAAAATGAGAAATTTCTCTATTGAGTCTGAAAAACTAATGGCTTATATGAAAATAATCCAATTGAATTGGATTGAGATTTGGATGCAAATAGACAACACCGAATCCAAAGGGTGGATGTCCCTGCTTAGCCGCTGACCGTTAGTACAATGAGCTGGGCTCATGATAAGCGTGCCTCATCTCCGGTCGGGAACTGAATGACAAGCTATGGTTGGCATGTAGAGGTTAGCACGACGAGTAAGCAGGTTGAGCTTGTGTACGCTCGCGGAGTTGAGTATATTTAACATGTATCGACATGCATATATGGTAGAAAGAACCGGCTAACTTGATTACTTAGATGGATCGATGTGCCTTTAATAGGGCATTTTTCATTTAGAATGAAGACTTTTTTATGAAAAGCACTAGGGATTTCCCCAATTACAATGAACATCATGTTAAAATTTTAAATTAACTTAAACGAGCAAGTATTTCATTTCACAAATTACAATTATCCAAAAACCTAATTCAACGAGCAAGCGATGTTTGCCACAACGACTTCCGAGGCCATCTTAGTATGAGCTTGTCTCATCTTAAATGAACAAGAACCAGACACAACCAACCAGAAACGTGAGGAGCTAGAAGGAAACAGGACCACCTCGGCTGCTGTTAAACAAACAAAGGAGACCAGCCACAACTAAACCTACATTGGCTTGTTGGGCTTGTTTTACAACCCTGTCGATCCAATGACAAGAGCCCAACTTAGTCTCTCACAGTGGCTAGAGGTGCCAAATATGGGCTGCCTGCCCGCCCCCCGCGCTGACACACACACACACACACAAATATATATATATATATATATAGTTTACTCCATTTTACATATATCATTTCAGATTTTTAGCAGAAGCATTGATGAGTTCGAGAGAGATGAGGATAGCTGATTGGATGCTTCCGTTACAGCATAGGCTATTATATTTTTTACCTTTTTCTTATTGTGGATCTGTGATATGAATACTTATACCATCACATGTATTGAACCTTATGATACGTAATTAATAAATTGTGAGTTGAATTTTTTACTTTTTTATGCTACGCAAATTACTGCTAGTCAATTGTTCATATGGCATGCACGAGTCCTCTGTCTACGTAAATAAGTTCTATAGGGTTTGACACCCAATGGATTGCTGATTTTAGTTTCAAGCACTCAACCGGAAAGCCAACATAGCAGCACATAACCTCGCTAGAGCTTCTACAAAATTCGATAACCTCTGTCTCGCTCAATTGCCCTTCTCGGCTACTCGATAGACTCTGCTGATCAAGCCTCTGCCAACAAGTACACCTACCCCAGAACACAGAGAACCCGTGAAGAAGGGAATCCAGTTGCCCAAACCCTCGTTCTGTAATGGCAAATGCTGCTCTATTTTACTGTTCAAAAGAAAAAAATAACAGTCGAAATGCATATGCAAGGTGGGATTAATTATTTAAACCAAGCATGCACCTATGAGTTTTAGCTCTTAGGGGTATGATGCCCTACAATGTAGTCACTATCTTTCTTTTACTATTAATATTCTTCAAGAAACAATTCAGTCCATCAACATTTTTCCACTTCCACCACCATGCTCTACACATTGCGCAATCATACCCCAACAAATATATGGTTGACATGCTTCCGAAGGGAAAGTGCCTCACGCCTTTGTTTAAAGTGCACAGCCAAAAAGCAAGATAAGGCTCCCAAGCAATGATGCTGTAGGTCCGTTGGGAACCTCAAGACACTCCAACGGAATCGATGTCTAAATCAAAACAACTACAAAATACGTGGAATTTTCTCTCTCTCTCTCTCTCTCTCTCTCTCTCTCTCTCTCACGCGTGCACACACACACACACACACACACACACACACACACATATATATATATATATATATATATATATATGAGAAAAAAGGTCTCAGCTATCCATCTTAAAAGATAAATAATTAATATTTAAATTATAAAAGCAAAAAGTACATTTACATTTCATAAGTATATTTAATTATTTTTTAGTTTTTAATTCAAATATCAATCCTTCATCTTTCAAAGATGAAATCAAATGATCAAGAATTGTTTGGATATAACATATATTATACTCTCTCTCTCTCTTCTCTCTCTCTCTATATATATATATATATATATATATTAATTGAAATGAGGCTTAGAAGGGCGAAAAGATTTGGGAAAACCCCTTTCCGTAATCTATGGAAGCTGTTACAACCCATCAATTTTTTGAGAAGACAATACCGAATGGAATTTCTTAATGCAGTGGGAGATGCACCAACATGCGGGGAGATGTCGCAGGAATGAGCCACATTCCCGGCCAAGGCCACCTCGTCTCTCAGAAGCCATTTGGGCTGGGCCATTTAAGCCTTTTCAAATTTAGGTCAAGAATTCTTGGCCCGACTCCCATTTTCCCAGTATGAGACACGCATAGTCTGCAACAACTCACCTGGGTAGGGGTCAATTCTCAAGTCGAACGCCACAAGTTCGACCCCCAGTGCATGCATTTAGCTTCGGCTTCCCTGTTTTGAGGCAGGTGGTGCTGGCATAACAGTAAAGAAGGAAAAACTGTGAGATACAAAGCCGGGTAAAACAACTCGGACACACCGTCGCCAGACGGTGCCGGCATAACAGTATGTACCCTACCTAAGGTGCAAAGCCAGAGGAGCACAGGCATGCTATTTTGAGGCCTTTGAACTTCCTTGCCTCACAACAGTGTAGTGTTATCACTGGAGAAGTAACTCCGGCTCCCAATTCCGGTAAGCCAAAAGCATAGGTGCCGAGTACCGTTCAAGTCGTCGATAAACTCGGTAACCAATCTGGTTGTTAGCACTAATCTCTCTAGGATACGAATATTAGTGCTAAACAAAGGGAGCTCCAAGTAGGAGAGACATTTCAAGTCACTTTCTTTACTTCTGGGAGAATATTGAGTGCCATTTTGATCAAGGGTGCACATTCACCGGAGTGGAGTGAAAGATCAGAAAAAGGTCAAAACGATATCATTCACTAACATGATTAGCAGCAAAAGTATACCCTCTGCCAATATATTCATTGGCAGTAGCAGATCTACGTTGAGAGAAGGTGAAACGTCTTCAGCCTCACCCCAAATTTCAAAAATCAACTTAAAGTCTATAGCGCATGGTGTGATCAATGGGTTCCACTCTAAACCACTCAAGAGGATGTTCGCCCCATCCTAAAAGAGTTTCTAAATCCGCCACTGCTAATTGGCAATGGAGTGCATTATAGAAGTATGCTTTGTCGTCAATAATCATCCTAATTCTTGTTAATTTAATCATCCTACGAGTTTCAAGCTTCAAAGCCCACGCCCGGTACCAACCACCATCCCAAATCAAATTTCTTTTAGAAAGTTTGTTATATATCATGAGACACATGTTTAACATTAAATTAACATATATGATGATAACTTATAGTATTATTTGCAAGATTTTACACAAAAGGCCTAATAGCATGCTTATACCTATACTTTTAGACCTTTCCTTTTTTCTAAATAATGCTTTCCCCTCTTATTTCTTACATTTCTTCAATATACGATTAAATGTACCTTCATGACGTGGTTTCCAACAACACATTTTCCAACACTTAACCCCGCCATGCATTGCCTACACACACACACACACATATATATATATATATATATATATATATATATATATAGAGAGAGAGAGAGAGAGAGAGAGAGAGAGAGAGAGAGAGAGAGAGAGAGAGAGAGATAGTGCTAAATACATAATGTCTTTAGGTACATAAATGCTTAATCATCTCTACTATCGGTCTTTGAGATTTGTGGTGGAGATTTGAATTATTTTGAATTTAATATAGATAGTGCACTAAATGTAAAGTATAAATTATTAATGATACTTTTATTTTAAATATCCACCATCAATCTTAAAAATCGAAAAGTAAAAATATTTAAGTATTTTTACAAACCTAAGGACATTATGCATTTAGCATCACCTTCATCCCTCTCTCTCTCTCTCTCTCTATATATATATATATATATATAGCAGTAAACACCTTCAAGTCGGGTTGTAATTGTCATCACTTTCTTAATGGTTCTTGCTCCTTCATGTGTTGTTGCAGGAGCTATAGCTCTTCTTCATAGGGGGTCAACTAAAAAACCCTTCCAGTTGAAGGTCCTGAGATTCATTTTGCAAGATTTGCACCTTTAATAGAGTTTCACGTAACCCCAGCTCGTTTATATAAAACAATACTACTTTTTACTTTTCATGGAATGCTAATTAGGCAGCATGAATTGAGATAACTAAACATGCACGCATACACATGCACACATTACCAAAGAGACTGAGGAGGACGATAAAAGTATTAAAACAATTTATAACAAGTAATATCACTTTATAACTCACGCATTCAACTATGGGCTATACCTTGTTCTCTTAAAGGGTGGGGAGTAACAATATGGTAATACTGTTTTTAATGTTCTTTTTTCTTTCAGATTTTGAGTGGATCAAACACCCACCAGAATTAATGTAGACCCTTACTCGGGTTCTTCATGATCTTGCCGTTCTTTCGAAGCACTGGCCGAGTCGGGTCGGTTCGCTGCACCGAGCCTGAGTGGAGTGTCGACCATCCTACTTTTCACCTACCCAGGCCACTACCGAAAGTGAAGCCCAAGATGGATTAGAATGCATGGCTTCTTCTTCAAACCAAAGCAAAGTGAATTCGGAAAGCACCAACCCATGGGCTTCACCTACCTCTTGACAGCTAAAAATCGCCGTTAAGATGCACACATGATATAATAAAATTAGGTTTCAAGCTACAATTCACATTTGTTCCTTTGAATTTAAATTTTGCAACATATCCTAAAAATTGAGAAATATATGAATATCGACCCGATTAATCTGCGTCTTATAGAATTATCCCTATTATTATATAACTTAACTAGCTATTATTTATCTCAACAGCACCAAGTAGTTCAAAGTAGCATTTCTTTTATCATTTTCAAAGCAAGTCTACCTGCGGGCTTTAGTATTATTAATGAGGGTGGCTGCACGACACAAGGATATCTCTTCTCTTGTAGGAGTTGAAGGTCCAGAGATCGATACACAAGAGTAGACATGTCCGGTCAAGCCACCTGTTCTGGTTTGTCTTGAACTGGAACCAAACTGTTTCAGACGTCATGGTGGTTTCAATTTTTTTTTGAAAAACAATGTCAGTGTGCCCTCTGGGAGTCGAACTTTCCACCAATTGCAATGGTAGAGAGCACCCTCTCGTTGAACTTACGACCTCTTTATAATAAGAGGTTTTGGACAAATATTTAAAACATAGTTAGAGGCAGTTTGGAACACTTGATTTCGGTTTTGGGCCGATTTCTGAAGATCATGAACCATAATTAAATCAAAGGGTCTTTGGTTTCGGTTATGGTTTCAGGACGGATCGACTAATTCCAGTTATTACTGGTTCCATGGACGGTTTCGATTCTGAATTGGCCATGCATACATAGGAGTGTGTAAGTATCTGATAGAGGTCTCTTCATCCCCAACTTTCCCATAAAAGTAGGACATTAATGAAGATTACCATCAACCAGTTTTTCTTTTCAATAATATGGATTAGCCTTGTTAATACCAGAGGAACTTAGTAAAACATTCATGACACTTGGTGTCTGGTCTTAAATGGCATAAAACCAATAGCCGGAATCTCGAGATATTTTGAAATTCTTTAGAAAAAACTTCATCGAAAATGTAAAAAAAAAAAGTAAAACAGTTCTGGCAATCAGACGCAGGTTCTTTTAAGAAGAAAAGGCTTTGAAAAATGTGTAGAACTAGTTTATTGTTAAACAATTTGTTGATAGAATTTCGAAAAAAGCACCAGTTAAAGGGTTGAATGAATTGGGGCATTCGCTTTATGTGTTTTTTTATACATATGTACGTACACATATATTGCATTATGTTCCCATGTGAAAAAGCTCATCACTGTGCGCACCATTGTGCATTGCACATCTGGTAGCCCCTTCATTAGGAATGGTAGTAAATTCCGAGTATATACATACCCAGATCTAGCCGTTAGAGACCTCTCATGTGGCAAGGGCAACGTCTTATTGACACTGTTTGAATCATCCATGGAGGATGATATAACAGTATATATCCTAGAATATATACTCATGATTGAAATTCAAATCTCAAAAAAAAAAAACGTTGGTACTTTTTAAAGGCACAATAAATGTGCCTGGTATAAATTGTTTTTAAAGTCAAAGATCTTAATCATTAATATGATGATTAAGATCTTTGAGAATGTTTAAGCATGAACTGATGTGTACATGCCCTAATTTCTCCACACACACACACATATATATATATATAAGTCTAAGATGCTTGTTATGTTATATACTTGCATATGCTTGAAAATCTTAATTCGTGGTAAAGATTTAGAGATTTTCAAGGATAGACAAGCGTGTAAAGTG